>JALHBL010000429.1:0-107680 GCA_023638675.1 Camponotus pennsylvanicus
GATTTGAAAAAAAATTTATATAAACTGATGAATAACGCGGTACTTGGCAAGACGATGGAAAATGTGCGTAATCGTGTCGATGTAAAATTATTAACAAAGTGGGACGACGATACGGCGCAGAAGCAATGATTGCGAAACCAAATTTTCATAGTCGAAGTATTTTTTCGGAGAATCTGGTTGCCATAGAGTTACGCAAACTAGAAGTAAGATTTTATAAACCAATCTATGTCGGCATGTGCATACTAGACATTTCTAAAACGTGCTTGTACGAATTCCACCACGAGGCTACGTCACCGCTATATCGTGATAAATGCCGGGTAATGTACACCGACACAGACAGTCTTATATACCACATTGAGTGCGAAGATGTCTATGAAAATATGAAAAACGTGATATCGCTAGTTTCGATACGAGCGATTATCCAATTGATAACGTGTACGGTATACCGCTCGTGAATAAAAAAGTACCGGGTTTAATGAAAGATGAAAATAACGGCGCTACAATGACCGAATTCGTCGGACTTAGAGCAAAGATGTACGCGGTGAGAGTGGACGGGAAAAAGGATACGAAGAAGGTTAAAGGTGTCAAGAGTAACGCTGTCGCGAGAACGATAACGTTTGACGATTACACGCGGTGTCTGAATGACGAAATAGAAATGACACGACAGCAATCTTGCATAAGATCGAAATTGCACAAAGTGTATACCATTCGCGAAACGAAAATTGCTCTGAGTCCGTACGACGACAAACGGTATATCGTACCTGATTCGACTGACACGTTACCATGGGGACATTATAGGATACCTTTGTAAATAAATGTATATTTTGTTTATTATTAATTGTATATATTTTGTACATAACCATGTGTATATATTTTTGTATTTTTATATTTCATATAGTTTTGCGTAATACACATCTTACACATTTTATATTTCATATGTTTTTGGGTGTATATTTTCAAATATTAAATGTAAAATGTGTGTGTGTGTGTGTGTGTGTGTGTGTGTGTGTGTGTGTGTGTGTGTGTGTGTGATACAATATACTACTAAAGGAAATATTAATAAAGATTTTTTGGTATTTTTATATTTCATATATTTTTATGTAATGCATATCTCATACATCTTATATTAAAATACATGTACTATCGCAAGGAATATTGATATGACTTTTATGTATATTTTCATTTTTCACAAATATTATATATATATATGTTATACACATATATTTTTCCAGAAAATTTCAAAAATAAACACTGTATGAATTAAATCACACACTTTTTTTATGTATCCTAAATTGTGCGAATTATCAAATCCCAACCATTTCACGTAAACCTCGTCACCCCTCCTACGCAGTAATTTCTGAATGAGATACACGTCCGGATAATTTGCGCGATGCAACTCGTACTCGTAGAACGCCCAGCGATAGATTTTTTGCGATAATCCTCCAGTAGATAGCTTACAGGATTAGTATGCTGTACTTTTGCAATTTTAAACACTTCGGTTGTCCAATTTGGCGTGTAACCTTTCTCGAAAACTGTCTTGTACTTGCTAACGCGTACCGAGTCACCTACTTTGAATTTCAACGTAACCGCGATATTTACATGGTTGTACACAGTAGCCAATATCTTCAGTTGACTGCGGGAGTAATGTCAACGGGTCGCATACCGATCGTTCGATGCTTGCGCGCGTTGTAATCCGATACGAGTCGCGGCAAAACGCGCTGATCCACTTGTAAGATCCGTTCAGCGTAAACATCTTCCACATGTCGTTTTTTTCAGGCGTGATTGAATCGTCAACGATCGATGCCTTCAATACCGAATATGTAGAATAGTGATTGATGTCATGTTTCCGCATGAGCCGCTACCGTCAGCGGCAGAAAAATTTCCCTTTCCCATATCAGTTCAGAGTTTTTTCGGACATCTTTTGCTATCTCGAATTATCTCGGCGATAGCGTCAGCTGTCTCGCTTCCACCTTTGCCTTTTGAGTGGTATGGCCCATGCGTGCTTGCTCAACGCATCGATGACTGTGAGTATGTAGTGGTAACTCCTGTTGAAACGGAGTACGGACGCATCTCGACGATGTCAGCTTGCCACAAGTCATCGTATCCCCGCACTATGACGTGTCTTCGGGGAAAATTTTTTCTCACCGGCGCGTGCAATTCGTTCACCAACTGCCGTTTCTCTAAACTATGTTGTTTCTTCGCTTCCTCGGTTATTCCCGATCGCCGATCCATTGGTGTTTCGATTCGTCGATCAAACGACGTGTGCCTCGAGTATCACCGTGCGTTTTATCATTCGTTGCTAGACGTTCCTGGCCCGTTCGATAGCCGTTCATAGCTGTTCGATAGCCGTTCGATAGCCGTTCATAGCTGTTCGATAGCCGTTCATAGCTGTTCGATAGCTGTTCGATAGCCGTTCGATAGCCGTTCGAAGCTGTTCGAAGCTGTTCGATAACCGTTTGATAGCCGATCGATAGCCGTTTATAGCTGTTCGATAGCCGTTCCCAACCCGTTCGATAAACCTTTGCAGATGTTTAATAATTGTACAATAGCCGCTCCTAAACCGTTCACTACAACCGCTCATTACAGGTTGATAGCCGTTTCTGAATTAGTGTTAATCGCACGCCGAAGCTCGTTTATCGCAGTCTGCAAAGCTCGCACGTCCCTCTCGAACGCAGTCAGCTTCTCTTCTGATTCTTTCTGCTGATTCTTCAACGTTTTAACGCATTGTTCCACGTACAGTTTGTTGACTGCATCGGTATCAGCCTCAGGTTGCGCTACATGGCGAATCTTGCGCGACCTCGCGTCATAGTACGTAGCGACGCGACACAGAGTGTTTTGACGCAAGTAACTTGTCACCGATTTATCCCAATGATCGCTTGTTCTAATTGCTTCATTTCTCCGTTCGAATAATCCAAATTTGTTGATGGGCATTTTTTTCTCGATGCGAGTGACGTTGATCGACTGATCAGTTTTGTCGAGACACCGTTTAATTTATAATAAGACCAACTTCGCGAAGCTCCTCTATAATCGACAGGATCTCGTTGTCGTGAGCGTTGTGGCCAGCTCGGCGCGAAGCGTCGAGCAATCGTAAACGATCCACTAGCTCGTTGGGATCGTCCCAGTGCACGTAATCGATCTTATTGTCGGTTAGCGTCATCGCGCGAGGCATGAATACTCCCGTACCGGATTTTTTCTTTTTCGATTCGATCGACATCAACGGTGCAATTATGTGTTTATACTTGTATCCCCTGTTGCTCTTTAATTGACCTTGCGCATCATATTGACGTTTATGCGCACTCGTCGCCATTAATATGCTCTTATATTTTTGCACATCGTCCTCAGTGTATATGTCATCATCGGGAATTCTCTTGAAGATCAACTCGTATAATCCAGGTGTACCAATGTACCTCACTTTGTCTATGAGTATAGAGTCATCTGCGCCGATGTCGAAACGTTTGTTACCGAGCCACATTTCATTCTTGTCGAAATAGACACCGTACACGTAATCGATCTGGTATTTTTTGTCGCCACTAAGGTGAGCGCTCATGTACTTTTGCGCCAGTGGCCCGAAGTGCTCCTGTAACATTTTTTGACCTTCCAACGTTTGTAACATGTTTCGAACAGATGGTGATTCAAGCGGGTTGCCCGTGGTTTCGAAAACATTTTCGATTGCGAGTGATTCGGGTATCGTGGGTTGTACGATTCTCGTTGTCATGGACGGTGTGGAGGTTATCAGCGGTTCATCCGATGTATGCGATGTCGATAAACGATTCGCCTTCAATCGTTGTCTCTTTTTCGGTGTCGTATCCTCCTCCTCCTCCTCCTCCTCTTCCTCCTTGTACCGCTTGATGGGTAACGTTTTAATTATAGCGTCACTCTCCGGCTCGTTTTTCACCGCGATTAAGCTAGAGTTGTCGACGATTTTTTGTAGTGGCTCGATAATAGGCCTAAAATGGGTCTTGACCGCGATATCGTCGTCGATCTTACCGGTCTTCAAAGCGCGATGTTTCTTGCGGATCGATTCGCTCGTTTTCTCAATCTCCCTCGCAATCTTTTCACGCTCGCGAATATTATCGCTTTCAGCCATGTCGACAGAGTGTGTCGGCAGCGACTAATCGTTTTGCGGTATCGCGAACACGTTAAATCCTTTTCTGTATCGCCCGTTCGTAAGCGAGCTGTCCTTATCTATCACTAGGAATCCATACTTTTGTTGCCAACAAGTACGACATAATTCACTGAAATCCCCGTACATGTCGGTATTCACGTGATCGTTGTACACGTGTTTCAAGTTGGTACCGTCCTGTTTAAACAAGATCAGCAGGTTCGCGTTATCGCGTATAAGATGTTTTGGTATTCTCGCGTACGTCTGACAGAGATAGAAGCAGTCGACGTTCGAGTGACGACCCATTGAGAAGTACTCTCTTATCGTATCTTGCTTGTCGCACGCCACGTCATCGAAGACGAAAATCGAGTTTGGACGTGCCTCGCTCGGCGGAATGACGTCACTGTTATTGGAGAACGTAAAATAGCCGATTTCGTCAATCGGCGTCAACAAATTCTCCAGATATCGATATTTCGGCTGTTGCAGCGACTTCGAGTACACGTACACGTTCTCGAAACGTACACCGTGCGGGCTTTCCAGTAGACTTATCAGAACGTTGGTTTTACCACAATTCGAGGGGCCGCAAACGATCGCGCGTATAGTAGTCGGTAGCATCGTACCGTGCCTGCGCATCTCCGCGTTGTCCTCCATTGATCGTAATCTGTCGTCGCAATTCGTCACGCGTATCGTCAAAGGTTGTCGTATGAATCTCATTTTTTTCAATACTGCTGATTGGATCGAACGCCTGCCTATTTATAGGTGCGCGAAATCACGAGTCGCTCAGTAGAGAAAAAATGTTCATCCTGCTAACAAATCCTTCCGATATTCGCGATTTGAGCGTCGAACAGCTACAATTTGTGCCGAAAGCAGTTCTATTCAGAACGTGCGGTGATTACGTCCACTACGTGTGGGACAAACTTCCGGAACACATAAAAGCGGATCCGGAGGTTCAGACGTATCGTCGCTGTTACGAACATTACAATCAGCCGTGGCAGGAAACGCACATCGACGGTCCGACGCCGTTGATAAAGAATTGCAGCGAATGTCAACGAAAATAGGTAGAGGTCTATTAAATCACGCGATAAACGCACTTCCGATCGAATTCCATATTCCCGGCTATCAGTTTTGCGGACCAGGCACGCGGTTGCAAAAGCGATTAGTCAGAGGCGATCGAGGTATAAATCCATTGGACGCGGCGTGTCGCGAACACGATATAGCATACTCTCGGAGCAACGATCTCACCGAGAGACACGCGGCGGATAGGATACTCGCTGAGAAAGCGCGGAATCGCATCGTTGCGAAAGATTCGACTCTCGGTGAGAGAGCCGCCGCCACAACTGTCTGGGCAGCGATGAAAGCCAAGACGAAGCTCGGTATGGGTCTGAAGACGAAGACGAAGAAAAAAACGGTGAAGAAACGGATACTTCCGGTAGCGAAATGCGGCGGTGTATTGCCGATTCTACCAATGTTGGGTGCGCTCGGATCCCTGATCGGTGGAGCGGCTGGTGTAGCGAAAGTGGTGAACGACGGAAAAGCCGCGCAACGTCAGTTGCAAGAGATGCTACGTCACAATCGCGCCATGGAAGGTCACGGATTATATCTCGCTCCTTACAAATACGGACGAGGAGCCTCAACGAAAAAAAAAAAAAAAACGTCAAAGAGACGCTAAAAATGCCGCAGGGCGCAACTACCAACATACAATTGCTACAACTGGCAAAACGTATGCACATTCCATATTTTAGAGGTGTTTTCATGCGCAACTCGTTACCGATCGGTGGTATATATCAAAACGAGAGCGGCATCGTAAATTTGGATAGCGTCGAAGGACCAGGTACTCATTGGGTAGCGTATGCAAAGAGGGGGAATCGCGCTATATATTTCGACAGTTTCGGCAATCTTCGACCACCGAATGAATTGGTGCGATATCTCGGACGAAACGTAACGAAGATACAGTACAATTACACACCTGTTCAAACTTACGATCAGAGTATCTGCGGACAATTGTGCTTGCAGTTTCTTCGAACGGTCGATGCATGTGAATTTAAAGACAGATATTGCGCTATTTAACTCAGTATTCGTTAAACAGTTTCGTCGACATGTCTATGACGTTCACATTGACTGGGAAGAGTAGCGTTCTCACGGCAAACTTCTTTCCCACCGTAGATTTGAGCGATGGCGAATACGAGCTCGGTCTAACGGATTTTGAGACTTATCACACGATACCGAATGTGAATTCCTCGAATAATAAATTTTACTTTGGCGAAGACGACGAGGAAATTACGATTCCCGAGGGATCGTATGAGTTGCAAAATATACATGAATTTTTGAAACAAGCAATTTCACGGAAACATCGCGATAAGAAACACATTGACGGCGGTGACTATGAAGATGATGAATATCCGATAGTGCTCCGCGCTAATTACAATACAATGAGGAGCGAGATCAAATGTGCCTACAGAATAAACTTTACCAAACCCGTCAACATTGGATCGCTGCTAGGATTCTCGAATCGTATTCTCGAGCCGCGAAAATGGTACGAATCAAACATGCCGATTAACATTCTCAACGTGAATATTATCCGTATAGAGTGTAACGTGACCGCGGGTGCGTACAACAACGGCATACTCGTTCATACGATACATGAATTTTCACCGAGGGTACCACCGGGATATAAGATATCGGAAACGCCTGCACAGATCATTTACCTGCCGATCATCGCGCGGAGCATTACGGATTTAACGTTACGCGTTGTCGACCAGAACGGACGATTGCTCGATTTTCGAGGAGAAGAGATCACCGTAAGATTGCACGTACGTATGCGACGTATGAGATGCTCGTATTGAACGGATCGAAAGACGTGAGAGATAACGCAATCTTTACGAGACCAGCAACACCACCACCACCAACAACAACAACAACGTCGACGTTCGCTAATATCAAATCATCCAAGAAAAAGAAACTCAGCGCATCGAACGTTGCGTTTTTACAATCTTTGGGATTTGCGGTGCGAAACAGCTGAACGATGACCGACATTCTCAACATCGGTGATGAACCGATCTTTGACAATCGTATCATCAAGATCGAGACTCACACGTACAACCCGTTCGCCAATACAACGTTCGGACACAGTGACGAGATAAGAATACCCATACAACAACAGGATCTGTATACGCTGCCGTACGAGAGTTTCCTATACATCGAGGGACAACTAGCGGGGGAAAAACACAGCAACAGTTGAAGGAGAAACTGATGTGGTACTGGGAAATAATTGCGTCGCATTCATGTTCGATGAGATTCGATACGAACTCGATGGCGTTGAGATTGATCGCAATAGAAACGTAGGAATAACTACTACGCTCAAAAACTATGTAACGGTATCATCCGATAGAAACGTGATTATGAAAAACGCCGGCTGGGATCCGTTGACCTATACGAATGGACATTTCAATTTTTGCGTACCGCTCCACATGTTATTGGGATTTTGCGAGGATTATAAACGAGTGGTGATTAATGCTTGTCACGAATTGATCTTAATACGATCGCGCAACGATAATAATTGTCTGTTTGCAAATTCTAAAACGCTGGAGCCTGTGATCAACATATTCAAGATACAATGGCGAATGCCTCACGTGCTGTTGAGCGAGATCGAAAAACTGTCGATGCTGCGTGCTCTGGAAAGCGGACGATATCTCAGCATGGGTTTTCGCTCGTGGGATCTATACGAGTATCCACTATTGCAGCTTACAACCAAGCACTCGTGGGCCATTAAGACCGCGACTCAACTGGAGAAACCACGATACGTTATCTTCGCTCTGCAAACAGATCGGAAGAATGCCTTGTCTAAGAATGCGACTCAATTCGACCACTGCAAATTAATCAATGTGAAACTCTATCTGAATTCTGAATGTTATCCGTACGACGATATGAATCTGGATTTCGAAAAAGGCAGGTGTGCCATTCTCTACGACACGTACGCGCGCTTCTGCAAGAACTATTACGGATACGAGTATCTCGAGCCGAGTCTCTCCGTCTTACGTTTCAACGTCAAGGTCCGTTCGTGATTATCGATTGTTCTCAACAAAACGAATCGGTCAAGAGCGCAACCGTGGATGTGAGATTGGAATTCGAATGTAAGGAGAACGTGCCGGCGAATACCACTGCGTACTGTCTCATCATACACGATCGTGTGATCCAGTACAATCCGTTGACCAACGTTGTACGCAAAATCACCTAAGCGATAACATCGACACAAGAGAGAGGGGAGGAGCAGCAGGATATAAATCAAAATGCTGCGAGATGATTTTAGAGTTTCCCATTCCTCTCGACTGATGCATCGGGGAGAGAGAGAGAGAGAGAGAGAGAGAGATCTCGTCATGTCTATACCAACGTTTGTGGATCTGCAAGGATTTATCATCGACAAACTATTCTTCGTGAAAGAAGCTGCGGTTCTGAGAAAGGGATATGTTCTCTCGCATTACTTTTTCACAAGTCCCGTACCGTGGAGCGTGCTTACAAAATCTGAGCGATGTCAAGTTTTATGGGTGATTAGAAATCATCACGGATTACAATGGGAAGACGGAAACGTTCCATATGACTTGGCTCAGCGTGTAATTACTACAGCAGTCGTTGGTACGATACACGAAAAAGAATCATCTGTCGTGTACGTTAAAGGACTTGAAAAGCGAAAATGGCTGACCGATATACTAGGCGATGTGGGAAACGGCTATATTATTGAAACCTTGGATGCAGACTATAAAGATATTGATTCTCTAAATAAATTAGATATTACCAATAGTATGCGATGTGGAAAACATGTTAAGAATTGTGCATTACAAAATGTATTTAAAATATTTAACTGGTGGTCGCAACGCCAGAAAGAATTGCAAGAAAAATAAAAAAATGTATAAACATTAATATGTGTTATCTCTTATTTCCCCTCCCTAAACCTTTCCTTGCGTTTCTAAGAATTTTTATCTGAGCGTCGTCTCCCCTTCTCCTAAAACTCAAAACGTTAGAAGCATTGATCCCCCCACCACATTATACTTTTGGAAGATGAGCGTCATGTATACTCGGTTATTTCTTATACGATCAGTGTCACGTTAACACCGCTCTCGTGGTTCACTTTTCATAACTCCCAGAGAAATGTACTACGTCGAAAGAAGCAGCAGCGGCAGCGGCGTCGGAAGACGCGTGAATAATTACGTGTCGAGCCGTAATAAAACTTCATCGTTTGAGAACAAATGCGACGAGTAAGTTTCGTTTAACTTTTTTCTATTTTTCGATTTTTACAAATTGTATTATTACTATTATTTTAATTTTTCTGTAGCATTTCGTTGGAACGTCGTGCGGTTCGTATACTAGGTAGACGATACGCATTGACAGCTACGGAATTCAAATTCCTCGAAATTGGTATCAACGTGGGTCCACCGAGTTACGTGGAGATTGTCATAGGAGATCATCGAGGAAAGGAACTGATATTATCTCTCGAAACGTGGAAGGGACTCTACGAGCAACGTCGCAATATTCAAAATTTCCTTTGGAACGACTCTAAAGATGACTACAATTTCATAAGCGTTGGACCGCTAACAGTGAGAGTTCGTACGATTAACGACGTCAAACTTATAAGTCTCGAATCTTCAAACGTATGCTTGATGATGGTCGAATCGACGTTACATCGTATGTTCGATCTCGATCAATGCATAGATGTAACTTTTGATCGATTGGATAAAATTATCCAAACAGTTGATGTCAAATTTACGCAATTCTCAAATATCGCGTCCACTGTAATAAATCCGAAAGAAATATCAAATGTAATACGCGCGAGTGACGCTTTCAACAAGCATCAACTCGTCGATTGCGAACTGGCAGCTTTAGTTTTTAGTCCATAGTACGTAAGAAAAATATATATAAAACATAAATAAAAAGAGTTCTAAGTCTAAATCATGACGTAATTTCTTCGCACGCATTTCCATCCACCCAATCCTTCAAAGAATACTTCTATTTATATTGTTTATTAACTGGTAATATTGTATACTTGCGATAATACAGAGAGAAAGAGAGATAAAAGGGATAAAGAGAGGGATATTCAGAGATTGTTGGGAGCACAAAAGAAAAAATTTTTTTGTAACTGAACCTAGGGTTGAAAATGTGTTGTTATCTCGCTATGATTCATAGATTGCTCGAAAACGTCGGACCCCGAAATATCTCAAAAATGTGTTGTTATCTCGCTATGATTCACAGATTGCTCGAAAACGTCGGACCCCGAAATATTTCAAAATATAAGTTTATGACTAATATTGTATACTTGCGATAATACAGAGAGAGAAAGAGAGATAAAAGGGATAAAGAGATGGATAGAGGGATAGAGGGATAGAGAGGGGGAGAGAGGGGGATAGAAAGATAAAGGGATAAAGAGAGAAAGAGAGAGACCCAAAATCTTCTTCAAAGGAATACCGCCATTTTTGTTTATACGTGCGTCCCCCGCCCCGCAGCCCCCGCGCCTCCGAAATCCCCTCCGTCCCGCGTGACGTCATCCCCCCTCCATCCTGCGTGACATCATTCCCTCGCGCCGCTGAGATCCCCTCGCCCCTCACCTCCCCTGAGATCCCTGAGTTAGAAACCGCCTAGTGCTAACTACTGTCGTTTTCAAGGAAATAATTATAAAAATAATTTAAATTAATATTTTAAGAGGAATCCTCAAGAGTATCCTACTTCAAGAATTTCTTAAAAATCTAACTAAATTATAAACTTTTTTACATTAAATATATTTATATCACAGACGAGATAAAAAAGTATAATATTTTATTTATTTTCAGATACTTATATCCCCATATAACATCAGGAATTTGCGTCATTGCGCAACCAAAGAAACAGATCTCCGAATTTACCAAGATAATAAGATTTCTGTCACCGGAAGTAATGGTAGGAATAATCGGGATATGTTTGCTAACTTACATTGTTTTTGTGAGAATCGTGGGATATATAAAGGCTGGACTAGAGGTGATAAGACTCGTGGTCGGCGTAGGATTTTTATATTTACCCACATTGGATTCCGTAAGAATCTTCATATGTATGGTATTGATTTTGTTCCTTAATATAAATGCTCTCTTTCAAAGTCACTTGTCATCTTTGCTTACTGTGCCGATCTATTATCGCGACATCGACAGCATACAAAGTCTCAAGGTAATGGAAAATTTCATTTGTTTGTTTTTCCTCCTTAGATTTATATCTCAATTCTCGCTAAATTAATAATCAATTTTTTATGTATAGTTATGTATGTCATCAATCTTATTTAAATAAATATGCCAAATTATTTTATAAGCAATTAAAGATACGAACACACTTTTCCTAAGTTATTTTATTTAGAACCTGAAGTTACATAGACTAATTAGTTTTTTGTAAGTGATAATGGTAATAGAAGAGATTTTAAAGACAATCTTATTCTTTAAATGATATATTTTTCATCTTTGATATAATATTAACTGTTGAAGTGAATTCAGTAATCTACTTATTAAAAATTATTTAGAATTATGAAAGATTGTAAATTAATAAAACCCTTTTAAAAGCAAAATATAAATACTACTAAATTATAGTTACTATATAAAATTAAACATATTGGTTAATATAAAAGATACTTATTGAAATTTAATAAGAAAAACGTTTAATTTTTATAGGCTTTCATGATTTAAAATAACTTTTATTAAGTTATTGTTTTAATAAGCGATTACATTAAGGGCAAAATATATAATGCTTAACAAAATTAAATTAATTTTTAAATCTCTATTATTAGAACATTAAAAAAAAAAATTCAATAATATGATCATATAACATTATCTTCGAGCAATTTTTATATAAATATGAATTTTTATATGAACTTGTAATATTCCATATCTTTAATTGTTTATAAAATATCTAGTATAATATATCTAGTTAAATCAGACACAGTGCAAACACAGTATTATGGGGCAAATAAAATATCCTTATAAACTTTACAAAATATACAAATATTTTTATAATATTTACAAATACATCCTCTTATCATTTAAGAACATCTTTACATCATACATTACATAATTTACAGTATTTATTTTAACCCTTTAACGTCACAATGGACATTTTTATGACCCCTACTTTCGGCTTATTGTATCTCTTATTTTCGACTTGGAAAAAAATCATGATACAATGAATTTTATAGTTTGAAGGACGCTCTTTCCGATGGTGACCATAAAAAAATTTTAAAAAAATTATTAACATTAAAAAATTGCATTTTTATGCAAAAAAACATGATTTTTTAGTTAATTTTTTTTTTAAACTCAAATTTATCTGACTTTTCACTGCGCAATCAACTTTAAATCGTCACAGATCGCGTCCTCGATGTCTGATCTTAAAATATCACTGGTTGCGATATTATTTATTGACCCATCAAATCCAAAATGGCGGCCGAAACAAAAATTTTTTTCTGAAATATTCAGGAATTTTTTTCTCGCAAACCATTAACTTAACGGAAAAAATGATAAGAATAAAAAATGTTTAGAATTGATCAAAGAATACGTTAAAATTTTTTCAGAATTTTTTGTGACATTTTTTGATTTTTTCGAAAATTGGAAAATCAAAAAATTTTAAAATGTCAAAAAAAATTCTGAGAAAATTCTAGCATATTCTTTAATCGATTTTAAGCACTTTTTATCCCTATCATTTTTCCCGTAAAGTCAATGGTTGGTGAAATAAAAAGTAAAAGGATAAACTTAAAAAATTTTTATTTCACCAACCATTGACTTTACGGGAAAAATGATAGGGATAAAAAGTGCTTAAAATCGATTAAAGAATATGCTAGAATTTTCTCAGAATTTTTTTTGACATTTTAAAATTTTTTGATTTTCCAATTTTCGAAAAAATCAAAAAATGTCACAAAAAATTCTGAAAAAATTTTAACGTATTCTTTGATCAATTCTAAACATTTTTTATTCTTATCATTTTTTCCGTTAAGTTAATGGTTTGCGAGAAAAAAATTCCTGAATATTTCAGAAAAAAATTTTTGTTTCGGCCGCCATTTTGGATTTGATGGGTCAATAAATAATATCGCAACCAGTGTTATTTTAAGATCAGACATCGAGGACGCGATCTGTGACGATTTAAAGTTAATTGCGCAGTGAAAAGTCAGATAAATTTGAGTTTAAAAAAAAAATTAACTCTAAAAAATCATGTTTTTTTGCATAAAAATGCAATTTTTTAATGTTAATAATTTTTTTAAAATTTTTTTATGGTCACCATAGGAAAGAGCGTCCTTCAAACTATAAAATTCATTGTATCATGATTTTTTTCCAAGTCGAAAATAAGAGATACAATAAGCCGAAAGTAGGGGTCATAAAAATGTCCATTGTGACGTTAAAGGGTTAAAGTAAAGCAACTGTTATATTTAAATTTTAATCGTAAATTTTTTATAATAAAGTAGTACGAATTTAATGATATCTTGAGATATAAGTGGCACATGTTAATTTAATTGATACTTTTTTCAGGATGCCAGTTACACTTTATATGGATCGAAGATCTCTAAGAATATCATTGATTATGATTCTGGATTTCAATCGCGTTTCAAGATAACTAACTACAAAGATTGCATGGAATATGTCCAAAATTCGTCGACCGCTGTATGTGTGGGAGACTGCTACACTTTGTACTACAGCATCAAAAATCGAGATCTTATTAAATCAAAAATGTTGCGTCCGACGATAGCATCGTATATCACCCGCGAGAATTGGCCACTCTATAATCGTGTAAACGATATTTTACATCGAATGATGCAGGCTGGCTTGCTGAAGAAAGCTCGAAATGAGATTCACTGGGAAATGGAACGCGAGGACGAGAGAACCGCTTTAACGAAAAAAGGCTTCAATGTAATTTCGCTAAAGCAGCTAACATTTAGTTTTTATATTCTTGGACTTGGATACGTTTGTGCCATTATAATCTTTGTACTGGAGTTGGCAATCGGTGGTTCAGTTCCCATATGTCAAAAGTGGAAAGTGATCGGGAAGAGAAAAGAAAAATACGAGAAAAAGAAATAAATCTCGAACGAACGGTAAACTTTCAATATTAGCATTAGAAACCGACTTGCAATTTAAAAGATTGTGTAAACGACAAACTTTCTCAGCGAAGAAACAGTGCATATTTGAATCATGCACATCAACAAGAAACGAAAATCAAAGACAATATGTGTCTCCCGACTGCTCTTGTAAAATGTGGAATTAATAATAATAAATTATATGTGGAAAGAGTAAATTCAAATATGAATAAATTGAAATAATAATAATTATTACTTCCCTCATGTACAATTTTTTAAATGTAATATTTAATATTAATTTGAAGTTAATTATTAATTATTAATACTTATAAATAGATATAAACGTTATTTCAAACTTTTAATCTTACATTTTTTATTATTAAATATTTGTTAAATTCTTGTTTTTTATTATTTACTTTTTTGTTTTTATTTTTATTTTATTCCTTTTTATTTACTTTTTCGTTCTGTCTTCAGTTTTCTATTTATTTTTTCTTTTAATTTATTTAATTTTTAATTTTTAATTTTAGATTTTTTGTTCATTTTTGTTTTTTTACAGTAATCTCTTACCGACAGATTCAGAAGAGAGTGGAGCAAAAATATATGTATATGTATATATTGTCAGAGGTCTTTCTCCCACGCGATTTATCTTCTTTGTCGCCGTTACATTTTAATTTGTTTTGTCTTCTCGCTTACGAACGTAAGTCGAAAATTGCCAATCCGTCAAAGCAATATGCGCTTTTGAAAGGTAATGCGCGCGCAAAAAGTGAGATATCTAATTAGATGGTCATAAAAGGCAAAACTAAAACGAAGTCAGGAAGCTTCCTCAGCTAGCATTGCAATTGAGTGAAAATGAAAGAAGCAAGATCACACGCGAAAAAAAATAAAAAAAAGCACGCCGACAAAGGACTATCATCTAGATGACCAATTTATTTAAATCAATTTATAATCTCAATTTGTACGGAGCTTTTTTTGGCAACGAGAATAATAAAAAATGATAGTGTACTATTAACGAATTTCATCTTTATATTGATCACTTGATGTATAAGATGAGGCGTTTGAAATATTTACGAGTTACATTTATTAAAGGATATTACAAGTCACTTCGTATGGCCACTATATAAATTTTGTACTTTCTTCCTTCAGTTATGCGTCAAAAAAATGGTATCAACGACGAAATATATAAACAATCCGTAATTAATGAGGAAATTGTATCTTTACGACAAATAATGTGCACAGCCGAAAATATTGATCGATCGACTTTCATATTTGTATTCGTATAATCACGCGATTAACATAATCACATAGTCTAAAATTGTGCACGCGAGTGAAGTTCGAGTATGCAGCGTCAAATCAATCAATACAGTATAATTGCATTATACTGTAATTTCGACAATCAAGTATTGATACATTTCTGGTAGTCGTATAATACACAGTTCTGTAAAAATAGTCTTTCCTTAAGAGGATGCCGGAGTCGCGGCCGAACTCCGACGAGTAGGCGCCCTCATTTTAACATAACTAAAAGCGTCGGTACATTACCAACACTTATAGTTATGTTACCGACAGTATTATCTAGAGTAGAAAGACATATGGCACATATTTTAAAAAGAGCAATGTGAAATACAAGCTTTTTTTGTATTGTGTTTAATTGTATTTATATTGAAACAAAAAATATGTTGCATTTCTACTGCTCTATCGTCTCGCACAAGCAACGATTTTAGAGTATAGATCTGTCTTTATTGCATACATATTTAAATACAATTCTATCATTGCTCTCATTAGCTATGTCTCTTTATATATATAATAAAAATATATTGTAAAAATATTTATAAATATTACTTATAAATTTTATGAATATACGACATTATATCAAACAATTTGCATAATACATTTTATATTGTTAGTTTTTGATTATATCGATTTAACAAACGTACATAAATTGTAATTTGTAGAAAGTTATATGCAAATATCCTTTTTATTGTATGTATACAGAATGTCGCAGAGTACTATATATAAGCGCTTGTGAGGAGCGCAGTAAATTGAACAAAAAAGTCTCATTTTACAATTTTCGTAATAATAATAGAAATTTAAATAAAATCGGAAATATGTATCTGTGTGTGGGAGAGAGAAAAAGAGAGAGAGAGAGAAGCGCTCGGCCGTTCGAGCTATCGCATGATCCAGTGTGTTTGGCATTTTGTCGGCGCGCGACAAGGGGAGGGACAGCAGGGCACGCCGCTACTATCGGTTACACTGTCATCGTTGCGCCGCGCTGTCCTTTCCCTTGCCGCGCGCCGACAAAATGTCTATCATGTTAGACCGTGCGATAGCTCGAATGGCCGAGCGTTTCTCTCTCTCTCTCTCTCTCTCTCTCTCTCTCTCTCTCTCTCTCTCTCTCTCCCTTTTTCAGCCACGCAAAGATACACATTCGTCCGATTTTATTTAACATTTCTATTATTGCGAAAATCGTAAAATGCTATGCGATTTTTTTCAATTTACTGCGCTTTCTTCACAAGCGCTTATACATATATAGTACTCCGCGACATTCTGTATACATACAATAAAAATGATATTTGCATATAACTTTCTACAAGTTACAATTTATGTACGACGTTTGTTAAATCGATATAATGAAAAACTAACAATATAAAATATATTATGCAAATTGTTTGATGTAATGTATATTCGTAAAATTTATAAATAATATTTATAAATATTTTCACACTATATTCTTTGCCTCAAAAGCATCGAAATAATAGATTTATATCAATAATATAATGGGCCCCTTCATCGCCCATTCCCGTGAGACGCAACCATAATATGTGTAATTTTTTCGTCTCTCCGATATATGCAAACGAGATTGAGGCGTCTTTTTCTAACGATATTCATTAGAATATCGTGATCAGATATGATAAATTTAAAATATGATATATGAATAATTTACCAATATATTTTGAAAAAGGTAATTAATTTTCTGCTATAATTTAAAAAAAAATGTTGCTTCATACATTTTACACATTATTGAAATATTTTTCCTTACAAGGATTTCCTTCTAAGGCTATAGTTTATAGTAGTGTAGCGAAAGCTGCAGCATAAATTTCACAGCATATGCTATCAGGTTGTTAAAGCTTTTTAAATATTATATTATTTGTAGGCAACGGCGATAAAAGTAATTTTTTTTTAGGCACCAATTTATCATATGTACAGCCGGGTAGACTATCGTACATTCAAAGCTTGGTGTCATCAAAAAAAATCGCCAGCAATCACTATAATTTGCTCCAATAATTTGTTAGCTTTTGTCGCTATGTGACATGCTGCAATTATATAAGAATTATCGAAATATAGCACGCTTTCAAAATAAGAATCATCTCTTATGACGCGTCCAATGATTCATCTCATCTGGATTTTTATTCTTATCAAATATGCCTTTTAGTTGAGGCAGTGTCTTTATGATCTCTGAATTAAATTTCGTTTAAATTTCGCTACCAGAATGTACATGCAAATCGTATCTGATGTAAAACATTTTTAGTAACCAGCACACAAATTAAGATCGAATCTCGAATTTTTTTTAAATAACCAGCATACAAATTAAATTAGATCGCCTCTAGATTTTTTTTGAATAACTAGAACACGAATTAAATCGCCTCTGGAAGACTTTCCAAATAACCAGCACACGAATTAAATCGCCTCTGGATGTTTTTTTCTTTTGAATAATCAGCTCACGAATATATCGCCTCTGAAATAAATATTTTAATAACTAGAGCGCACATGCAAACCGCATCTGGTAATAAAATATTTTCAAAAACAACTAGCCCACGAATAAATCGCCTCTGGATTTTTTTGAATAACCAGCACACGAATTAAATCGCCTCTAGGTTTTTTTACACCAGCACACGAATTAGATCGCCTCTGGATTTTTTTAAAAAATAATCAGCTCACGAATAGATCGCCTCTGACATAAATATTTTAATAACCAGAGCGCACATGCAAACCGCATCTAGTATGAAACATTTCTAAGAACAACCAACACACGAATTAAATCGTCTCTGGATTTTTTTTGAATAACCAGCACACGAATTAGATCGCCTCTGGAACTTTTTTTAATAATCAGCTCACGAATAGATCGCCTCTGAAATAAATAGTTTAATAACCAGAGCGCACATGCAAACCGCATCTGATATGAAATATTTCTAAAAACCGCCAGTCCACGAATAAATCGTCTCTGGGATAAATATTTTTTAAAAAGTATTTTTTAATTAATAACTAGAACGCACATGCAAACCGCATCTGGTAAAATGTATAATCTGTACGTGTATATATATGTGTGCGTGCGTGTGTGTGTGTGGGTGGGTGTGAGTGTGTGTATGTATGGACGTAAGTATGTATAAAAGTGATGCGAGAGTTACATGAGGAAGCGAGGTAATAAGAACGAGCGAAATAACAATAAGAGCGAACGAGATAGAAATAGCACGAGCAACGAGGACTCGAGCTCGAGAATCGGATCTTTTTTTCACACTATTATTTTCCTCTCGCTCGCATCTATTACTGTTTCGCTTGCTTCTATCATTGTCGCGCTCGCATCTATTACTGTCTCGCTCGCTCTCGATTCTTGGGTCCGCTTATCTTTTCGAGCTGTCTATCACGATTGTCAAGTGTGACGGAGAAAGCAAAACCATAAGTAAAGAACGAGCGAGATGACCTATCGTCAAAGAGTTCCGAAGTCTTTTATAATCGGTTTCTTCGCTTCCTCTATCCATTTCGAATTCATGAAAATGTAAACATCTTATAAAATAAAAATTGAAACTTTTATTTTTAATTCCATCGGTTTGAAAATAATTTTAATGAATTAATAAGATTTTTGCGATTAAAATGATATCAAACACGGCGTAAATCGAGTAATTTTTAATTAGTCTGATAATACAAGTTTTATAATTATATATTTAACTAAATTTATGCCACTTATATCGTGTTTGATATTATTTTAATTGTAACATTCTCATTATTCTATTAAAATTACTTTCAAATGAATAGAAAATGCATTTTATTTTCTGACATATATTCGTGAATATTATAGTCTCATGTAAGAGACTTCGCAATGTTCGACATCGGAAACTTTTTCGTTATTTATAATTCATAATAATTTATAATATAATAATTTACAACTTTAAATTGCCATAAAATAAAAATTAAAACTTTTATATTTTATTTGATCTTTTTTGATAAAAAGGGATTAATGAAATTTTTGCGTTTAAAATGACATCGAACACAATATAATTCGGATAACTTTTACTTATTGTTATATAAGTAAAAGTGTATCTAATTGAAAATTATTCGAATAAAATGTTGGGTTGTTTAATGTGATTTTAGTCGTAAAAATCATATTAATTCTAAAATTATGTTCAGTAAGATAAATTAAGTAATGTAAAAATTGTAGTTTCTAATACATTTTCAATGTTATCAATTGTGATGTTTACATGACATCTTCTGGTACATTTAAATATGTGAAAGAAATAAATAAATTATTTTAATATGTATAATAAATTAAGATAATTTGTTTCACTGCACAATATATAGATCATTTAATATTAATTATATCGACCATATTTAGACCAGGAAACGTGATAACATTGAAAATGTATTAGAAACTAAAATTTTTACATTACTTAATTTATCTTACTGAATATAATTTTAGAATTAATATGATTTTTACGACTAAAATCACATTAAACAACCCAACATTTTATTCCAATAATTTTCAATTAGATACATTCCTTTACTTATATAACAATAAGTAAAAGTTATCCGAATTATATTGTGTTCGATGTCATTTTAAACGCAAAAATTTCATTAATCCCTTTTTATCAAAAAAGATCAAATAAAATATAAAAGTTTTAATTTTTATTTTATGGCAATTTAAAGTCGTAAATTATTATATTATAAATTATTATGAATTATAAATAACGAAAAAGTTTCCGATGTCGAACATTGCGAAGTCTCTTACATGAGACTATAATATTCACGAATATATGTCAGAAAATAAAATGCATTTTTTATTCATTTGAAAGTAATTTTAATAGAATAATGAGAATGTTACAATTAAAATAATATCAAACACGATATAAGTGGCATAAATTTAGTTAAATATATAATTATAAAACTTGTATTATCAGACTAATTAAAAATTACCCGATTTACGCCGTGTTTGATATCATTTTAATCGCAAAAATCTTATTAATTCATTAAAATTATTTTCAAACCGATGGAATTAAAAATAAAAGTTTCAATTTTTATTTTATAAGATGTTTACATTTTCATGAATTCGGAATGGATAGAGGAAGCGAAGAAACCGATTATAAAAGACTTCGGAACTCTTTGACGATAGATCATCTCGCTCGTTCTTTACTCATGGTCTTGCTTTCTCCGTCACACTTGACAATCGTGATAGACAGCTCGAAAAGATAAGCGGACCCAAGAATCGAGAGCGAGCGAGACAGTAATAGATGCGAGCGCGACAATAATAGAAGCAAGCGAAACAGTAATAGATGCGAGCGAGACAATAATAGGAGCGAGCGAGACAGTACTAGATGCAAGCGAGAGGAAAATAATAGTGTGAAAGAAAGATCCGATTCTCGAGTTCGAGTCCTCGTTGTTCGTGCTATTTCTATCTCATTCGCTCTTATTGTTATTTTGCTCGTTCTTGTTACCTTCTCGCTTCTTCACGTAACTCTCGCATCATTTTTGTACATACATACGTCCATACATACGTCCATACATACACACACCCACACCAACACCCACACACATCCACACACACGCACACGCACGCACGCATGCACGCACGCACGCAAAACACACACACACACACATACACACATATATATATATATATATATGTATATATATATATTGTGTATACAGGGTGATTCTGAACAGACGTTTATCTTTAAAAAGATAAATTGTCGAGTCTATGAACGAGTACAAGAGGTAGACAGGGATGGCGCAACTCACCGTCCGATACAGGCGATCATGTGGGGCGCGCGACGCGATCAGCTGATTGCTGCACACGATGAGTGTAACAATCAGTGTGTGTGTGTGTGGGGTGTATTTATGCACGCGTATCCACACATGCACCGTACTCTCTCTCTCTCTCTCTCTCTCTCTCTCTCTCTCTCTCTCTTTCTCCCTCTTTCTCTCTCACTCTCTCACTCACTCACTCACTTATTCTTACCTTAATAATGAGATTCTTCATACTGCTGATAAATAGTAGTGCCCAGTGTGTTGCACGATAATAATCGTCGTCGACGAGACGTCGTTTCTTCAACACGCAGTCTGACACAAATAAGCGAAGTTTTTTCTTTCATCACTTTCGACACTTTTACAAAGGACCCCGCAGAAAACATATGGAAAATGGCTTTCGGTAAAATTGGCTGAAACTTTGCCATTTTGTACTTCAAGTAATGCTGATCAAAAGTTACCATTGTCACAAGTCAATCCTACGAGCCGTTTTCGTTCTGGAAAGGCTCAAAGTTCGATAATAGTACCTATGATACTTTCTCGCTTTCAGCGTTATCCAGGATCAACGACGTGGACGTAGCGAGTATCTGATCCCTTTGTGTGTATGTGTGTGTGTGTGTGTGTGTGTGTGTGTGTGGTGTGAGAGTGTGTGCGTGTGTGTGTGTGTATGTGGGTCGGTGGGTGGGTGGGTGTCAGCAGAGATAAGGATCCCACGGCAGTGTTGGCAGGCGGGTCAGGTTTTTCGCGCATGCGCGACAATAGTGGCGGCTAACCAGCAATGTACCACATGTGGAAGATTTGGCGGGCTTGAGGAAAATTACTTAGCATACAGACATAGTTGAGTGAGACACAGTTTATTAAAAGTTTGGTGATATTTAATAAATAGTCGTGAGTTATTCGTATAGTGTATGATAAAAATGTGTGCTGTTGATCACCCGAAACAATTTTCTAAGAGAAAATTTTTTCGGGCGACCAGTGGCACACCTTTTTGCCTGTATTAGATACTTCTTTGAGGCCTCGTTTGACGCGCATGCGCGAAAAACCTGACCCGCCTGCCAACACTGCCCCACGGTTCGTCACTTCCGCAGTAGTTAACGACTCCAAACCCTCTCTGCTGTGTGTGTGTGTGTGTGTGTGTGTTTGTGTGGGTGGGTGTGGGTGTGTATGGGTGTGCGTGGGTGCGTGCGTGCATGATATATAACATATTATGTGTATGTGTGTTAATTATTGCGTTTTTATCACATCTATTGATTAATAATGTCAACATTCCGAGGATCATCTGGAGGTTCTCGATCTGCGGCATCCAATGTGATGTTGAGCAACGACGTATCAGGATATTTGATGTTTCCCTGATGTCGTCCAAAACCTAGGTACCATAAGACGCTGGCAACGTGTGCGCATGTACCTAAAGTGCGCAGCTCCAGATTGACATGTACAATAATACCCATTAATTGGATCATTAGCATTGTCAGCAGCATTCTCATCCCTATTATCGATCTCATATGAAATGAAGATCTGATGTCTTGTTGCATTACGAAATCTGGAATACAATCTAATTCTTAGAAAACCTGGCTCATTAATATGTTGATCAATTTGAAATTCCTCATCATTATCCCTTAGTAACTTATCTTGGACATATGAAGGTGCTAGATTTATTTGATATATGCCCACAATCAAATCTTTCAGGTAATCCAAATCAAGTATAGGAAAATCTGCCACGTCACGATAATTGAGCCGTCTCCATTGGCCATTTCTCCTTTGCAAATTGTCTACCTCTACTCTCGCTTGTACGACATTAACAGACGTCGATCTTTGTAGTATATCTATAGCAAGCTGAGCATCCGCATCTTGCATTTGGATAAGAGGATGATACCTGTTCAGTATAGCTCCAGCTATACGATAGAAACCATTAAGGTTCTTTGCGTGTTGGAGATTTATTGTTTGTGCTAAGAATTTGAAAACTGACCTCAAATGACCATTCCGTGCTTCGACTATCCAGCGATTTTTTGTGATGATACGTGAATCATTCGCTTCTTGCGTTGGAAGTTGCCTTTGTCCGTGTTCAAGCAGTGCAGGCATCTTGTGATCAATGCCTAAACGCTGGAGTAAGGGTATTGCATCACGATAACCTCTATCTACCAAGACAACGTCACCATTCTGAAACCAGTTTCTTAATGAGTCTACATCTCTTTCGTGACGAAGGATTTCGGCATCATTGTTCCGAGCATCAGAGAAATACGGACCGAAAATCGTTAGAATATAACCATCGGGAGCTACAATTAAGGTTGGTTTAAGGAGATGTCGATTTTTGTGAACGGAATAAGATTGGCGCAATACTCGAAAATTCTTACTTTTATGTATATACGCGTAGGTACTGTCAATCACAGCGACAACTCTTGGTTCTTCGGGTTGAGGATTATACAGCTTATTTGC
The DNA here is from genome assembly GCA_023638675.1 of Camponotus pennsylvanicus. Taxonomy (NCBI): domain Eukaryota; kingdom Metazoa; phylum Arthropoda; class Insecta; order Hymenoptera; family Formicidae; genus Camponotus; species Camponotus pennsylvanicus. The sequence continues at coordinate 23,601 of JALHBL010000429.1, forward strand.
AAATTCTGTCACGTGTTGCATAATAAACTCTTGTCTTCTTATTGATTCAGGTCCAATATTAGTTGGAACAAATCTTTGTAACAAAGATGCCCTAACATAAGCCACGACAGAACTAACAGTTTGTCTACTAGGATAATCAAAAATTATTTTGAGAAAATCATCACTCAAGCCCTGTCTCATCTTGCACAAGAAGACCAACAAATCTTTTCTACTTACGTATCTCAGTTTACCATTTTGAAATACAGGATCACAATAAGTAAAAAGCTCCTCAAACTGTTGTTTATTGATTGGTGCTATACACTGAAATTCCTCATCAGTTAAGTGATTCTCATCTATACCTCTGATTTTACTTGCACTTACGTTTCTCAGTTGCTGCAAGAAAACTTGCAACTGTGGACCTTTGATAACATAGGGTCTGTTGATGAAACGTAATGCAGGTAATAATATATTGAGAAATAAACCATTTTCATCCAAATGATGCTCACAACTCCTCACATTGTCCGGTATATAAATATTTGTTTCTATAAAAGCCTGAACTCTGCATTGTATTGATAATCTTTGTACATTGTTTTGAGCATTACAAATAACGCAAGTCTGGGATGCTGTTTGAGTCAAGACATTTAACCGTAGACAAGTAGGATCTGCCTCGGTCGTAGCCATTTCTTCAACAATTGACCGATTACAGTTAATACATAATCTTGAATTATCATCAAGATATAAAGGAGGATGGCCAAGCTCATCGCGCCTTGTGATAGCTGTTTGGCGTTTATTTAGATCCTCATCACCATTCATACGTGCCAAATAACGAATATTGAATGGTCTATTACATACATAACACAGCGGCCGTACTATAGCAGCCATTTTTCGCTGTAAGGTGATGACAATGAGGTGAACAAGAACTTTTCTTAAGCAAACTACTCAATACTCAATCAACTAACGCAATAACAGACCCTTTTTACTGGTATGAGTTAATATACATTCATCAACGGATTATATTTACCACAGTTATTCGTAATTGAAGACATATTACCAAAAGAATGATCTATTATAAGCAAACTGTTGTTTATTGATTGGTGCTATGATTGGCGCAAAGATTTATTATAAGATAGATTCATACGTGCCAATCTTTGCACCAATCTATCTATAAGATCTATTATATACTTCCTGTCATTCAGGAGAAATTCGCAAAATGTCTTTTGGAAGTTGAATTACGAATGCTTATAATAGATCATTCTTTTGGTAATATGTCTTCAATTACGAATTATTGTGGTAAATATAATCCGTTGGTGAATGTATATTAACTCATACCAATAAAAAGGGTTTGTTATTGCGTTAGTTGATTGAGTATTGAGTAGTTTGCTCAAGAAAAGTTCTTGTTCACCTCATTGTCATCACCTTACAGCGAAAAATGGCTGCTATAGTACGGCCGCTGTGTTATGTATGTAATAGATCATTCAATATTCGTTATTTGGCACGTATGAATGGTGATGAGGATCTAAATAAACGCCAAACAGCTATCACAAGGCGCGATGAGCTTGACCATCCTCCTTTATATCTTGATGATAATTCAAGATTATGTATTAACTGTAATCGGTCAACTGTTGAAGAAATGGCTACGACCGAGGCAGATCCTACTTGTCTACGGTTAAATGTCTTGACTCAAACAGCATCCCAGACTTGCGTTATTTGTAATGCTCAAAACAATGTACAAAGATTATCAATACAATGCAGAGTTCAGGCTTTTATAGAAACAAATATTTATATACCGGACAATGTGAGGAGTTGTGAGCATCATTTGGATGAAAATGGTTTATTTCTCAATATATTATTACCTGCATTACGTTTCATCAACAGACCCTATGTTATCAAAGGTCCACAGTTGCAAGTTTTCTTGCAGCAACTGAGAAACGTAAGTGCAAGTAAAATCAGAGGTATAGATGAGAATCACTTAACTGATGAGGAATTTCAGTGTATAGCACCAATCAATAAACAACAGTTTGAGGAGCTTTTTACTTATTGTGATCCTGTATTTCAAAATGGTAAACTGAGATACGTAAGTAGAAAAGATTTGTTGGTCTTCTTGTGCAAGATGAGACAGGGCTTGAGTGATGATTTTCTCAAAATAATTTTTGATTATCCTAGTAGACAAACTGTTAGTTCTGTCGTGGCTTATGTTAGGGCATCTTTGTTACAAAGATTTGTTCCAACTAATATTGGACCTGAATCAATAAGAAGACAAGAGTTTATTATGCAACACGTGACAGAATTTGCAAATAAGCTGTATAATCCTCAACCCGAAGAACCAAGAGTTGTCGCTGTGATTGACAGTACCTACGCGTATATACATAAAAGTAAGAATTTTCGAGTATTGCGCCAATCTTATTCCGTTCACAAAAATCGACATCTCCTTAAACCAACCTTAATTGTAGCTCCCGATGGTTATATTCTAACGATTTTCGGTCCGTATTTCTCTGATGCTCGGAACAATGATGCCGAAATCCTTCGTCACGAAAGAGATGTAGACTCATTAAGAAACTGGTTTCAGAATGGTGACGTTGTCTTGGTAGATAGAGGTTATCGTGATGCAATACCCTTACTCCAGCGTTTAGGCATTGATCACAAGATGCCTGCACTGCTTGAACACGGACAAAGGCAACTTCCAACGCAAGAAGCGAATGATTCACGTATCATCACAAAAAATCGCTGGATAGTCGAAGCACGGAATGGTCATTTGAGGTCAGTTTTCAAATTCTTAGCACAAACAATAAATCTCCAACACGCAAAGAACCTTAATGGTTTCTATCGTATAGCTGGAGCTATACTGAACAGGTATCATCCTCTTATCCAAATGCAAGATGCGGATGCTCAGCTTGCTATAGATATACTACAAAGATCGACGTCTGTTAATGTCGTACAAGCGAGAGTAGAGGTAGACAATTTGCAAAGGAGAAATGGCCAATGGAGACGGCTCAATTATCGTGACGTGGCAGATTTTCCTATACTTGATTTGGATTACCTGAAAGATTTGATTGTGGGCATATATCAAATAAATCTAGCACCTTCATATGTCCAAGATAAGTTACTAAGGGATAATGATGAGGAATTTCAAATTGATCAACATATTAATGAGCCAGGTTTTCTAAGAATTAGATTGTATTCCAGATTTCGTAATGCAACAAGACATCAGATCTTCATTTCATATGAGATCGATAATAGGGATGAGAATGCTGCTGACAATGCTAATGATCCAATTAATGGGTATTATTGTACATGTCAATCTGGAGCTGCGCACTTTAGGTACATGCGCACACGTTGCCAGCGTCTTATGGTACCTAGGTTTTGGACGACATCAGGGAAACATCAAATATCCTGATACGTCGTTGCTCAACATCACATTGGATGCCGCAGATCGAGAACCTCCAGATGATCCTCGGAATGTTGACATTATTAATCAATAGATGTGATAAAAACGCAATAATTAACACACATACACATAATATGTTATATATCATGCACGCACGCACCCACGCACACCCATACACACCCACCCACCCACCCACACAAACACACACACACACACACACACACACAGCAGAGAGGGTTTGGAGTCGTTAACTACTGCGGAAGTGACGAACCGTGGGGTCCTTATCTCTGCTGACACCCACCCACCCACCGACCCACATACACACACACACACACACACACACACACTCACACACACACACACACACACACACACATACACACACGCATACACACAAAGGGATCAGATACTCGCTACGTCCACGTCGTTGATCCTGGATAACGCTGAAAGCGAGAAAGTATCATAGGTACTATTATCGAACTTTGAGCCTTTCCAGAACGAAAACGGGTCGTAGGATTGACTTGTGACAATGGTAACTTTTGATCAGCATTACTTGAAGTACAAAATGGCAAAGTTTCAGCCAATTTTACCGAAAGCCATTTTCCATATGTTTTCTGCGGGGTCCTTTACTCGCGCACTTAATCACTCACGATTGATAAAAGGAGGAATTTACCAACGGTTACGGTACGAATTTAATAAACGGTTAACGCATTTAATTATTAATTACACACTCGATTAAAGAAACGCGTTAACAGAACGCGATACTCGATGCAAAGCGCGCGACGCGACGACGGACGACAAGCAGGTCAGGTTAGTACCAGCACGTAATGCTACACGTTTATGTTTGGCAGCGCTAGAGGCGCTAGTACTAATCTGACCTGCTTGTCGTCGGTGGTCGCGTCGCGCGCTTTGCATCGAGTATCGCGTTCTGTTAAAGCGTTTCTTTAATCGAGTGTGTAATTAATAATTAAATGCGTTAACCGTTTATTAAATTCGTACCGTAACCGTTGGTAAATTCCTCCTTTTATCAATCATGAGTGATTAAGTGCGCGAGTAAATTTGTAAAAGTGTCGAAAGTGATGAAAGAAAAAACTTCGCTTATTTGTGTCAGACTGCGTGTTGAAGAAACGACGTCTCGTCGACGACGATTATTATCGTGCAACACACTGGGCACTGCTATTTATCAGCAGTATGAAGAATCTCATTATTAAGGTAAGAATAAGTGAGTGAGTGAGTGAGTGAGTGAGTGAGAGAGTGAGGGAGAAAGAGAGAGAGAGAGAGAGAAAGAGAGAGGAAGAGAGAGAGTACGGTGCATGTGTGGATACGCGTGCATAAATACACCCCACACACACACACACTGATTGTTACACTCATCGTGTGCAGCAATCAGCTGATCGTGTCGCGCGCCCCACATGATCGCCTGTATCGGACGGTGAGTTGCGCCGTCCCTGTCTACCTCTTGTACTCGTTCCGTAATTCGCGAACTATTTTATTTAATAATTTAAAAACTAAGCCTCGTAGACAATTTTGGTAAAGGGAAAATCGTCTTAGAATAGACTCGACAATTTATCTTTTTAAAGACAAACGTCTGTTCAGAATCACCCTGTATGTATAACTTACACAGAAAATTTTCTACGGAACACGTTGTAACGCTGTTTTTCCGCAGCTTGTTACGCGTACGATTGTTACGCCACTGCGTGACAGCGAGTATCTATGACGCGAAATTCGAGAAAGAAAATGCAAGAATGTAATGCTTTAGTGTGCGCGTACATGTATACTAACGTATACTATTACATGCAATATGAAAGAGAAGGATGGTACGAGATTGACTCTCCTTGTCACACAAACGGATTACAGCGCCGTCTGTCGCGATAACCAGCAACTAATTTACAGGACTGCTTTACTCACGTGCCTCGATTTCGCACACACACATATGCACGAAAGTCTAATAGACCGAAATCTTTTTTATTAGGCTTCTAAACTCATTTCTGAAAGCTCACTTATATTTCTTCATGCAATCTCTTCCAGGAAGTAATCTTATTTTGCACATACGAACTGCAAAACTTTTATATTAAACAAATATTGTTCCGACTTGACGCTAGAAGCCGATAAAAAAACTGTAATTTTGCAATTTTCTTGATTTTTTTATATAAAACCGGGAACTTCTGGGGTTATTTTTATATGTAGTTTAATCGTGGAGAAACATTTATTATTCTGTGCAACTAATAAAAAGTTTTCGATCTATTTATTTTATCGATATAAAACGAAGGTCCGGCATCCTCTTAATTGTAAATACATATATATATATATATATATATATATATATATATATATACAGGGTGTTTTATTTTAATCCGACCAGTCGAATATCTCGAAAACCAAGCCCGGGAGAGAAAAATATTTCAGACAAAAGTTGTTTGGTTTCGAGGGGGCCATAAGATGGTATCATTGGTTTGACCTTCAAGAGTCATTTGAAGGTCACGTGAAGGTCACTTCAATTTTTTTTAATGGAACACCCTATATACTTTTGCACATTCTTGTAGCTTATCTCGAGAGCTTTCCAAAACACTATCATTAAGTACCTTTTCGTTAAGTACTTTTTGAGTTATGAGGCTTGAAATAATTTCTTAATTCTACATAAACCGTAAAATATCTAGTAAAATATTCATTTTTCGATTATCTTACCTTAATACTTTTACGTACAAAATAATGAGAGGAATCAATTGGTGTAAAGAAAACACATAGTTGTTTTAAAGAAAAAATATGTAATTTGCAATTAACAATTCCATATTTTTTCTTTAAAACAACTATGTGTTTTCTTTACACCAATTGATTCCTCTCATTATTTTGTACGTAAAAGTATTAAGGTAAGATAATCGAAAAATGAATATTTTACTAGATATTTTACGGTTTATGTAGAATTAAGAAATTATTTCAAGCCTCATAACTCAAAAAGTACTTAACGAAAAGGTACTTAATGATAGTGTTTTGGAAAGCTCTCGAGATAAGCTACAAGAATGTGCAAAAGTATATAGGGTGTTCCATTTAAAAAAATTGAAGTGACCTTCACGTGACCTTCAAATGACTCTTGAAGGTCAAACCAATGATACCATCTTATGGCCCCCTCGAAACCAAACAACTTTTGTCTAAAATATTTTTCTCTCCCGAGCTTGGTTTTCGAGATATTCGACTGGTCGGATTAAAATGAAACACCCTGTATATGTATATATCATTTTCGATCATTTTTACTCCCGACTGCTGCCAACCTACGGTTGGCAAAAAGACGGAGGGAGTATGCGTTTCACCGAGCTCGGATTGTTCGACGACGTTATTCTCGATAACTATAACGTAGTTTAATATCATCTTTTGCACATTAATTTCTTTTTAACCAAGGAAGGTTTCTAGTATATAATTATCATTATTTATTCTATTAATAAAAAGCGGAAAAACAATATTATTTCGCCGATACGTTCTCTCATTGGCTGCGAGCGAAACTAAGAAGCAAAAGTGATTCACCAATAAGATTCGTTCTAAGCCATAGAGATATTATATATAGAGGACGCGAGTCGTATGCTTGCCCGTAAGTGAATGCGATAGAGAAATAGAAAGAGAACGCTGCATATGGGCCCCTGCTGTCTTTGTCTAATCGCGCATGCGCGTTCGCATACTGATTGACTAGCACAAAAGAGGATCCTCCTCTTTTTTATAGAGACATATATAATATCAATGTTTTCTCTATTAGCACGCTTAAACTATTTTAACCTCCAGAACGAAGTGATTAATAAATCAATATATATCCTTTAAAAAAATGATTAAAATTGCAAAATTGTAAATAGATTTTAGGTATATTACAAAAAACAACGGATTTGTATATTTACTAAAAAAATAATATATATAGAATTGTTACGTCCAGACCCTGGAATGGATGGGCCGTATGGAAGGACGCAATTTACTTACCCCGTGACACACTTTATTCGGGCGTGTGTATGGATCGGGTCGAACGAATGTGAAGGGCCTGACTCAGGTCAGCGACCGAAGGTCTCTATAACGCTGTGTTTTTAAGCCTATTCGTTCGGTGGTCCCCTTTTCGGTAAAGGAATTTAATCCTTGTTACGCGGGACGGGACCTAGTGCGATCTCAGGATTTAGGGAAGAGAACGGGTTAAATAATTAAATTATACATTAAATTAAAAATACATATATTATGCAAAAATAAAGAAAGAGAAATACATCTTAACAGTTATAGCTATGAGTGAGTGGATATTTGTGTGTGAATGTATATGTTCTCGCGGGTGTTACAATCGTTCGGAGGTCATCAGTCAGAATATACAGGGAAGAATTTACTTTAAGGATTAAAAATTCTGACTGGTTAATACAATATACATATAATTAACGTAATATAAGGTATAAAATAAAATAAAAGGTGAATGTGTAAATAAAAAAAAATTTGAATAACGCTTACTCGTTAAAGGAGGTACAGAGTTAATCGCTTGCGGATAAGTATGTAGGTTACAGGAAGTGGGGGATTTTGTACAAATTTATTGGGTGAGGGAAAAAGCGAAAGGTCAGAGTTCCTCCCTCCTAGCTGTGGGAGGGGAAAACCTCTTCCAGAGGGCTTGGATAGGGACAGCTAAAGGGAGTTCGTAACCCGGGAGGTACCAGAAGATAACGGTATTGGAAGGGGCGGTGGTTATGAAATCAATTAGCTCTTGGTGATTAACTAGGCCTGGGCCCACGCAGAATGTCCCTGCAGGTATGGGGAGATCGAAGAAGGAGAATTGAAATAAGAAGTAATTTAGAGGATCAGGATGGAGAGGTTCAGGTGTTTCGTTATGGTGAGGATGTTGCGACGGAGAATCGGGAAGAGAGTTGAAGTCGTGGGGGTCCTCTTCGAGGTCGGGGAGATCTCTCGCAAAATCCTCCAGAGCCTCGCCGGATTCAGAAAACTCTGAGGAGGTGGAAGGGGAAGGAGGGTCTGAATCAAGGGTGATGACAGGTATGGGAGGGGTACGCTCCCGTACAGGAGGTGAGGGGGAACGAGGGGGTTCGGGAGAGGAGATTGGAGAGTAGTTAGGAGGTGAGGGAGTGTCGAGTAAGTCGAAATTCCGTAAACTATTATTACTATTATTGCTATTGTCGTTATTACTGCTAATCTCGCTAATATTATTACTATTGTTATTATTATTACTATGATTGATAATAATATTACTATTGTCGTGTGGGGTAGATGAGGAGTCCGTTAGATTTTCTGTTTCTATACTATTATTCGGGATTTGATTTGCAACAAGGGGTGTGGTTATCGAGTGGGTTCCGTTAGCGCACGGTGCGATAGCGCACCAACCCGATAGCACACGAAAAATTGACACAATTCCCGATAGCGCACCAACCCGATAGCCCACGTCCCGATAGCACACAAAGTAAATCGCGCACAATCCCGATAGCGCACCAACCCGATAGCACACCAACCCGATAGCGCACGAAAGCACTATCCCCTCACACACGCACCCTCACACACACACACACACACACACGGGGGGGGGGGTGCAAGGGGGCCTTCGGCCCCCCTCCCGCACCCACCCCGTCCCCCTCGCTTTGCGTGAAAAGTTGCAAAGTGAATCCGTGCGCTATCGGGTTGGTGCGCTATCGGGATTGTGCGCGATTTACTTTGTGTGCTATCGGGACGTGTGCTATCGGGTTGGTGCGCTATCGGGAATTGTGTCAATTTTTCGTGTGCTATCGGGTTGGTGCGCTATCGCACCGTGCGCTAACGGGACCCTCCCGTGGTTATCTTGGCCGATTTCTTTTTAAGGGCCCTATTCCAACGATTCCGACGCCGCAACTGCACTCTGCGTTTACCGTGGCCCGGCACTAATAATAATTCAACGGTAAATGAGGGAGGTTGAAATATCGTCAAGATGTATTGCTAAATAATTACCGTTAACTATATTACCGTTGTCATTGGGAAAAGATACTTGAATCTTAGACGGGATATATAGTAGCCCGTTTATAAACTTAAATTTAAAGTGTTCCTAAATGTGGATTACTGATGATACAGAAGTATAAGTGAAGGGATAGTTAAGAGAGAACAAAAATTGAAAGGAAGTAACGTAAATTCCAAATGGTTTTAAAAAAAAGTTTCGAGTTTAGGAGTGTTCGATAGAGAGTCAGTCTTCGGAGATGTGAGCCGGATTAGAAATCGTTCGTGAACCGCCTTGAGGAGATTCTAGACAAACGAGAAATCGTTTGTGAACCGCCTTGTGGAGATTCTAGACGAACAGAGAGATCGCTCGTGAACCGCCTTGTGGAGATTCTAGACAAACGAGAAATCGTTTGTGAACCGCCTTGAGGAGATTCTAGACGAACAGGGAGATCGTTCGTGAACCGCCTTGTGGAGATTCTAGACAAACGAGAAGTCGTTTGTGAACCGCCTTGAGGAGATTCTAGACGAACAGGGAGATCGTTCGTGAACCGCCTTGTGGAGATTCTAGACAAACGAGAAATCGTTTGTGAACCGCCTTGAGGAGATTCTAGACGAACAGGGAGATCGTTCGTGAACCGCCTTGTGGAGATTCTAGACAAACGAGAAATCGTTTGTGAACCGCCTTGAGGAGATTCTAGACGAACAGAGAGATCGTTCGTGAACCGCCTTGTGGAGATTCTAGACAAACGAGAAATCGTTTGTGAACCGCCTTGAGGAGATTCTAGACGAACAGGGAGAGACGAGGAGGATGATCAGGAAGAGGAAAGAGACAAGAAGTAACTAAATGATTATTAAATTGTCGAAATTTATCTTTTATAGATTAGAGAAAAAAAAATCGGTCAAGGATCATTCCCAATGACAGTTGCCTAGCACGAGAGGGGAATTGAACCGTTAACGATAGATTACTAGTGATGGTTATTATGAAATTTTAACTGATCAGGAGTATTATTGATTAAACTCTTATTACCTTAAAGATTTGTAACTGAAATTTCTTAATTACTTAAAGATCGTTTCCGAATCGAATGGGAAGGAGAAATAAAGACTGAGAGAGGATTTTGACTTACTACTTATTGAGAGCGTTGATATATATATATATATATATATATATATATATATATATATATATATATATAACGATTTAGCCAAGGTGGGTCTCTAGTCGCGGTCGGAGAGGCCCCGATGCTGGAGAACAGGTGACCCGGTTGATGTTGGACCTTGTTCACTTCGTGCACTTCGCGTTTCTTTTTTTTTTGTTAATTTAACTCGCGAAAGCTAAGACTCAGACGCTCAAACTGTGGAAAAAGTACTGACAGTTGCAGAAGAATTTTGAATACGGAGTGACTGAGTCTCGCGTCTTGCGCTCGAGTTTTTAAAGTCATTACTCCTCCTCTTTTCTGAATAGTGGGAATCCCTTTTGGGCGAATGAGATAATTTCAGTTGCCCCTTCTTCTTAAGAACAAGGAGGCTGATTTTGGAAGGAAAGGCGGTTCTAAGGTTGTAATAGGCTGGCCCTTTGGTTCCAAAATTTGGCTCTATCTAGCAGAGAGTGGGAGCTTAGCGGACAGATTTTATGACTTGCGAGAGTCTTTTCGTGTTTCGGCTAGCGCTTAAGGGTGGTCAGGCGAATTGTTTTAGTTTCCTCCCTTTTTTTTTGATTCCCGGCCTAAGATACTGCAGCCGTGAAGGGTTCCTGTTTTCATAGCTCCACGTGTGGAGCGCTAAAAAAAAATTTTATTGCGGTTCTGATTCCGATTTGTTTAAAATTTTTAAGTTTCAACGACTGACCATCCTTAGCTCTAGTCTTTCTTGTATATTTTTGCTTCGAGTCTCTCGATCTCAGATATCCGCTGCAAGGATTAGATATACATATGTTTATAGTTGGTGCGATTCTCTTAAGAAGGATCGCTTTGTTACTAGAGTTCCGATGGTTCTAACGGACGTCCCAACTGTAAACATATGCGAGTTCGACTTTATTACAGTTCTTTATTTTAGTGCAAATTTCCTATTTATAATAACATGCTGTCCGCGTAGTCCAGACTCATTTATTATTTTCCGTTTCCTTGATCTGGATATCGTCGAGAGTTACCCGCGCACATGGTTATCGTATAGTTTTTGTATAGCTTCAAAGAAAGAAAAGAATCACGGCGTCCATCGGACGTAACACCCCCGCCTTAGACAAATGTTGGGGGGTACACAACATTTGCAAATAATAGAAATATTTGATTCTTTTCTTCCTGAGAGAAAAAAAAAGAAATTACACGCATTATTATATACTTAATGTATCGTGTAAGAGTATAGTATAAAGTAATTATTATAGTATATGCTAGTTCTTCTTTCTTCCTTTTCTTAAAGGAAGGAGGAAAGAAAAGGCGACCTCCATAACCCCTTCCTTTTATTCCTTCGTCCTTCCTGCACAAGATTTCCATATACATATATATACATGTATATATGTATTAGGTGTACAACTTTGCTTCCGCCGTTTTCCTATAGATGGCTTTAGCGGTAAGTAGTGGTCGAAATAAATAGATCATAGACGTCATGCAATAAACTTGGGCATCTGTCAACATAACCCCATAGAAACATTAGTCGATTTGCGTCTGCATCATAAAGTTATTCTCGATTGAAAATGTCAGTTTACGAGCCAAATTCTCGTCATTTGCGGGAGGTTTTAATTTTCTGCTCCAATATGAAGAAATCTGCGGCTGAGGCTCATCGAATGCTCTCAAATACTTATGGTGAGGCCGCTATTAGTGAAAGAACGTGTCGTGAGTGGTTTCAACGCTTCAAGAACGGTGATTTTCACGTCGAAGACCGGCATAGCGGTGGAACAGAGAAGGTTTTCGAAGATGCAAAATTGGAGGTATTACTTAATGAAGACTCGTGTCAAAGTCAAGAAGAATTGGCACGATCATTGGGAGTGACTCAACCAGCAATTTCAAAACGCCTCAAAGACATGGGAATGATTCAGAAGCAAGGAAATTGGGTGCCGTACGAGTTGAAACCGAGAGATGTTGAACGGCGTTTGTTTGCTTGTGAACAGTTGCTTGAAAGGCAAAGACGGAAGGGATTTCTGCATCGCATTGTGACTGGGGACGAAAAATGGGTTCATTACGATAACCCCAAGCGCAGAAAATCATGGGGATATTCCGGCCATGCTTCCACGTCGACGGCCAAACCGAATATTCACGGCTCCAAGGTCATGCTCTGTATTTGGTGGGATCAGCTCGGCGTAGTGTATTATGAGCTGTTAAAACCGACTGAAACAATCACAGGCGATCGTTATCGAACGCAATTAATGCGTTTGAGCTGAGCATTGAAAGACAAACGGCCGCAATACAACGAGAGACACGATAAAGTGATTTTGCAGCATGACAATGCTCGACCTCATGTTGCGAAAGTGGTCAAGACATACTTGGAAACGTTGAAATGGGAAGTCTTACCCCACCCGCCGTATTCTCCAGACGTTGCTCCCTCTGACTATCACTTGTTTCGATCAATGGCACACGGCCTGGCTGACCAGCACTTCCGGTCTTATGAAGAAGTAAGAAATTGGATCGATTCGTGGATCGCTTCAAAAGATGACCAGTTTTTTCAACGCGGGATTCGTACGCTGCCCGAAAGATGGGAGAAAGTAGTGGCCAGCGATGGACAATACTTTGAATCATAAATGTATAACCAGTTTTTTACAATAAAGCCTCGAATTTCGGAAAAAAAAACGGCGGAAGCAAAGTTGTACACCTAATATATATATATATATATATATATTTTTTTTTTTTAATAATAATGATTAAAATATGAGTAAGAATATAAAGGTAACTTAATATAAGAAGAATATAAAGGTAGTATATAAAAGGAATTGATAACTGATATTTTAGCGCAATTATATAGTAGCGCGAAAGAGGAGACTGGAGCGAAGAAAGGATAGAAACGATAAGAGAGAGATATATGGACATATCGTCCTTGTCAGGGTTGGTACCAGATGTGCGTATGTGAGAGAAACCTGGTTCTTCCTTTGTCTTTCGCTGTTACTCTTTTTCCTTTGGGGAAGGGCAGGCACTCTCTACGCCTGATCTAAATGAGCGTCGATAGTTCCTTTTCCAAGTAATCAGAAGTTTTGGAAGGAATTCGCGATCTCGTTCTATTGCTAGATCTATGAATTTCTTCTTCATGTGTTTCGGAGTTCCGGGAAAACCATGATCCTTCTGCCATCTTAAACTGTAGTTGATGTTTAATCATTGAAGAATTAACTGTAAATACTTAGAATGCCAGATTATGCTTTGTTGTTATTTTTATATATATATATATATATATATATATATATTTTTTTTTTTTTTTTTTTTCAGTAAATAATGTGGCGATGAGCGATGCCACGTGGTTATGGTCAGAAAGTCTGGATCCGGTGTTGAAGGTGAGGGGAGGGGAAGGGGGAAAAGGTTTGCCTGTCACTATTATGTTTCTTCCCATCGTGCGAAGACAGGCGCTCCCCATCCTTCATAGAGATATGCTTCATCGGTGGTTAAGTATTCTTCGATGCATCCTCTACATTCAACAGCTGGTCTGAATTTTATTATTATCTTATGGCATTGAGTGCAATTGGTTTGGTTTTCTGCCGAAGTCCTGTGTATTAAATTATGTGACGGCACCATTGCGTATTCCTGTTGACATTCTCCCGGAACTTTGTAGAAGCATGAACTACAAATTTTATGACCGCCTGAGATTCGTTGGTAAATTTTTCCTTCGAATGACACAACACATCTGAATTCAGATAAGCAACCGTAGATTGTAGGATGATAGCCTGGTCTTACGCCGTCGATCAATCCATAGTCTTCCTCTCGATTTTCAGGGGCCTGTAGGTGGTGATGTCCCGGCATTTCAATATTGTAAGCGATTGTCAAGCGTTCAGGGATGACTCTTGTTGTTTATAACAAAAATTTGGATAGGATAGCAGGTATTCTATATATTTTTTTTTATTTCTATTATTATTTTTTCTATATATATTTTTTTTTTTTTTAGACTGCAGGGGAAACATGCTCCATAATGTTCTTACTGTGACGAGCTATTTCTAACTTAATTAGCGCTTCTTTAAAGTCGTACGACGCATCGAAATTTATTGATTGTAGTCGGAGATTGACTAAAGCAGCTCCTTTCCAAAGAGGCTGTACTATATTTATCCATCCTTTCTTACCCTCAGCGACTAAGCGGGCAAGATTTTTACTAGCTTCTGGCCAGGTGGAAGTAGGAAGTTCTGGTCCTGTATAAGCTAAAGAACAAGCGATGGCTTGCCACGGTAAGTTTCTGAACCCATTGTCGAGTTCATACAGTTCATTGTGAGGCAGAGTTAATTTTCGGCCAATGTCCTTTAGGGAGACTTCGGCTGCTCCGATTATTCTGCTGACTCTGGTTACTATACCTCTGTGCCAGAGCTTGTTATGCATTACGCTGACGACTTGGTCTTCGTATATGTTTGTCAAGAGTTTCTTATTGGTGGTCATTTTAACTTGTAGTTTACTTTGTAATTTCTCGAAGATTTTTTCGTTATTTCGTAGTTGTACCCAGAAGAGTAATGGCGATTCCACGCATACAACTCTTACTTCTTGATGCCCTGAGCATAATTGAGTGGTGTCGATGGATTCGATTTCCATTTTCTATAAGGAGGGATAATGTCGTTGAGATGATGTTTCTGCCAATGTTTTATGGAGGAAGTAACAGTGTGATTATTTTTATTCATTATCAGTATTGCTACTATCCGTATTATTATTATTAGTATCATTATTATTATTAGTATCATTATTATTATTTTTATTACTAACACCTCGTTAAAGAGTACAATTAATAACTTATGTATAAGCCTTTAAGGCAAAGGCAACGTATAGTTTGTAAAAGAATATTAGTATGTCTAGCGAGGCTGAGGCGAAAGAGGAAAGAGAGAGAGGGAGAGAGAAAAAAACAAACAAAAAAAATAATTTTTCGGTCTATAATATCTAGTATAGATATATTGTATAGATTTTCCTACATAATTTAGTTTGCTATGTGTATGCGTATTTTTACATCAGATGCGGCGATTTAATAGGCTAATATAGCAGTGTTGGTGTGTATGGCATTAATGTAAGAGGTATGTGTTGATGCAAAAAGGAGAAAAAAAATATACATGTAAATGTGTGCATATTAGTATTATATATGTGCATAAATATATATAACGTGACTAAGTGATTCTAATGTACTTTATGCGTAATAGTTTTGTGAACACTAAGTACGCAATACGTGTAATATATATATATATATGGTCAAAATATGCGTTTATTAAGTTTTATTCTGTTTTTATCATATTTTGTGTGTTCCTTCTTTTTTCGTATTTTTTTTTTTATACTGCGGGGTATACGTCTCTGGTTACTCGGGTGCTCAATTCCGCGTGTCCTAGCTTGATTAATATATTTCTGAAGTTGTAGGTTTCTCCGTTGTTTTCTCCCTGTATTGTAAGTTTGACGAGGGCGAATCCTCTTCCCAAGGGCAATACTATATTAATCCAGCCGGCCTTCAGCCAAGAGCCGACAGAGTTCTCGCGTTTTTTCTGGCCATGTCGTCGCATTATTAGGCGATCCAGTGTAGGCGAGTCCGCACGCAAAGGCTTGCCATGGAAGTTCTCGAAATCTGTCTTCTAGGCGGTAGATCTCGTACATTGGTCTCCAGGTTGACCAGCCATGATCTCCTAGGCGTACTCTAACCATACCGGATGCCCGGCTGATTTTCTCCACCCATCCTCGTCGCCAGCCATCACCTTCCTTGACAACGACATCCATGTCCAACGTTATATCATCCGGGTAGCAGATTAAGAATTTGCTCCTTCGTGACATGCGGAGAGCAAGTTCCTCCTCCATCTCTTGTAGGTCCTGGTCGCCATTTTTTAATCGGACCCAAAATAACAGGGGAGACACGACCCGAAGAATAAAGACTTCCAGACGAGAACGCGTAAGATTTTCTGTGTCAATGGGCGCTGGTTCCATTTTTCTACAAAGAAGTTAGTTTATCCAATCAGTGGTAAATTTGTCTTTATTCAATTAAGTTTGAAGGAGAGTGAAACGGTGGCAGAAGATTGAAGGGAGAGAGAGTGGGGGGAGGTTTCTAGCGGTATGCTTGAACCTTCACTCCTTGAGTTGTAATGTAAAATTACAATTTTCCTTCGGAGAGAGAGATGGGTAAACGCGGTCAGAGGGTCCTATATGGGCTTCGGTATCAGCGGGATGTTTATTTTTGTGTGAATCTTCGGCAGCCGGTGCGGTTGGTTGGTTAGTATATGATGGTTGTTTCAATTTCAGATGTAATAAAAGTTGAGTAAGGGAGTCCCAGATAGCCCCTAGGAGGTATATGGACCATCCATACACTGTGTGTAAGGCATAGCCATGCACTAACGTATCCAATATTAATTTGAAAATTCTCGCGGCTAAATATATTCCCATGATTCCGGCGCTAATATTTCCAAAGATTAGAAACTTTTTCCAAAATTTTTCCCATGTGGAAACGGCTATTTTCTCTATTGCATTTTTATCTAGCAAGTTAGAGATTGAGCCTCCTTGCAAGGACGTGGGTCTCCCCATTACTCCCCTTGCAATGGTGTTGAGCACCGCAGGTCTTTCGGCAGGAAACATAATGTGGTCTTTAAGATCCTCAAGATCGTTTTCGGTGTATATCCCACTGATGGCGAGTGATCCGGGATTAACATATTTCCAAGTTGGTTTAGTTAAAGGTTTCATAATGGTGGGCGGTACTGTATCTATTGGTTTTGGCATAAGTTTATACCACGAGTCTCCCAGCAGATACATGGCAGGTGCGAATGCGTTACATGCAATTTGCGTCCCTTGTCGCAGTAACACGTGCGTTTGTGGTGTTAAGAAGTATGTTTGATTTCCCCTCAGTACAGGGAGTTGATTGAAACAATATTCTGTTTGGGCGAGTCTCACTTCGACAGGTACGCATTTCACGATGTGAATTACTTTACCGGCTAATAACGCCATGTATCCCGGCCCTTTCATTAGATAGTATGCAAATATGTCAGGTGATTGAGTAGCTATAGCTAATGCGTTTTGTAGTAATTGTTGCTCCAGACTACATTGTTGCAATAATATATTTCGATATAATTCGTTTATTTGTGTGCGTATATGCCTTTCTACATACACAAATTTAGAATTCATGTATGTGAAGATATCAAGGTTTGATACTTTTGATTGTTTTTAAAAATTTCGACGCCCGGTTGAGCTTCAAAGATTATTAATTTTGGATGTTCGGTACGGGTAAGAGTGTATCCGCAGGTAATGTATTTTCCTCTACTGGTTAATGCGAATATAGTATTTTGGGTCGTTAACGAATAAGCTACTTGCGACTGTTGATTCATACTATCGATTATCTTATCGGCATACCCCTCATATAATATACCATAACTAGAAAATTTGCAAGTATCGGCAGGTACGGGATCCCAGAAGGTGTCTCCTCCTTCTATATCTGCACAGCTTGTAGCGCTAAGTTCACACGCTACTCCGGATCTAAGATGTACCTTGTTAGTATTTATTCTTACGTCGGCTACGTAATCTTGGAGGGTTATTTTAATACTACCCAGTACAACGACTTCCTCCCACGTTCCATATGGATCTGAATACGCGCTTCCGGAGCATGATCCATCTGAATCAACATGACCGGCTAATGTTATTGGGCGAGTCATGGTTTGATTTGATTTTAATCCAGTTATATAGGTTTCTGTTAATTGGAACGTTCCATAAGTATGCATGCGGCGGCATGCCTCGCGGGTTACTTCTTGTATAAATGAATATTTGCCGTTAAATACATCCATAGAATGTGAAAACATTCCACATTTTCTGATTAATCGATCAATTTCAACCTTGCATTGTATCACTTTTACGGAATCAAATTCGTTAATTTGAAGTAGCTGAATATAAACTCTGCTTGAGTTTACACTTTGCTTCGGAATATCGCATTCTTCGATGTTCAGTAGCGATAGCGTAGTGATATTAGCGGATGCTGAACCACAATCATAGCCTATTATTCCGTAAGTAGATCGTAATTCCACAAATAAAAATATTAACGTGGCTATTCGCCTGGGATCCATCTGAAAATTTTTTCATATATATATATTGATATAATTACGTATCTATTTGCTATTCATTTACTTCGTTAGTGTAAGTATTATGTTTATTATTTAATTGCTACCTAATAATAACAGAAATATTATGTATATACGTGCATTTTCCCTTTCCGTAAGAGTTTTATTAATGTTACTGTTGTTAGTATTGTTAATTCTATTACTATTTTTATTATTATTGTTATTGTTATTATTATTATTCTTTTTGATGACTTGATGATTTATTAGTGGGTTTAATATAAGAAATTCGCAACCGATTCGGATGTACTATTTGGCTGTTCTTTTTTATTCTTATTCTCACATTATTTTTATTCAGTATTTCTAAAACTTCATGAGGGCCTGTGTAATGGTCGCCGAATTTTCCCGGTTTCGGCCCTTTTAGTAAAAATATTTGATCTCCAGGTTTAAAGGTTTGAGGGTTGATCTTTCTGTCATAATATTTCTTTGATCTATGCTTGGCGTCGATCACGTTTTCTCTGGCATTCCCTTGAATCGTGTGTAGTTGCGTTACAAGGTTTATCAGATATTCATCGTAGTTCGCTAATCTATCTTCGGGTGCTGGAAGCTCACTTGAAGGGACTCTTGCTATTTTTCCAAATACTAACTCATATGGAGTGTTTTGTAGCTTCATGCACGCTTGTGTTATAATTAAACATTGCAAGTCCTATCCATCGGTCCCATTGCTTTTGTTCGTTAGCATATTGTTTAAGATATTCTCCTAGCGCGTGATGTGACCTCTCCAAAGATCCGTTTGATTGCGGATGGAAGGCGGTAGTACGGAATTTACGGATTTTAAATACTTTGGCTAATTTTTTCATTAAGTCGCTGCTAAAATTTCTGCCTTGATCTGTTAATATGGCCTTGGGAGATCCAAGTACGCAAATAAAACGGTCTACGAATACTTCTGCAATTGTCTCAGATGTCTGGTCTGGCAATGGTATTCCCATGCAGAATTTCGTTAATTGATCTTGTAGCGTCAGTATATATTCGTTGCCTCTCTCGGTCCTTGGTAAGGGACCGACGATATCCATTGCTACTTTATCGAAAGCAGATCCTGGAGTGTCGGTGATTATCATAGGTTGCTTAGTTTTTACTCGGACTAATTTCTTTAATTGGCATTGTAGACATTGTTGTATATATTTTTGAATATCGGATTTTAAATTTTCCCAGTAATAATTGTGTTTTATTCTATGATATGTTTTAGTAACGCCACGATGTCCCCCGGTTGGCGGACAGTGCATCTCGTCGATTATAATAGGGCGTAAATCTTTAGGAGGATATTTAATCAATCCATTACATATTATTATTTTGGTGGGTACGTCAAGGAGTATCAATCGAAGCTGTATTTTAATATTATCCCATGAAACATTATTAACGTAATCGGTTTTTCCTATGCTAAGTGTTTCTAATTTCAATGTTTCAAGTAGATTTCGTAAATCGTTTAGCACTGTAATGATTTGGTTGAGAGTTACTGTAGGGCCTTCTCGTTGTCCCTCGCTGACAGGCAGTGCTACGTGGTAATAGTTTTTATATTTTATAGCGGTAGCTTTACTCAAGACAAGAGAATTTAGATGTGGTAATTCGTTTCGTTCAAATAATTTTTTAGATCCAGAATCCAAAGGATTTCCCTCTGTATCAACAAAATATGCAATGTTGTCCTTTCGTAAAAATAGTAATTCGCGTGAGTCGACAATATTACTCTTTAAGAATTTGTCTCTGATTATAAAGGGTTTTGTTTTCCTGGATTTTAGGTTTTTATTTATGTCATCTTCTTCCGTATCTTCTTCTTCCGTATCTTCTTCTTCCGTATCTTCTTCTTTTTCCTTTTCCTCTTTTTCCTTCTCTTCTTCCTCTATGTTTAATTCATTTATTGTTTTATAAATTTTATCAGGAGGATCATTTCGTTCGTTAAATTTTTCGGTATCGTTTTTTAATTTAGCTGTCTGACTTCTTGTTAGTATTCTGTTCTGTTTAGGAGGATCATGTATTAATGCTTTCTCTGTTAGCTGTGCTTCAACCGGTTCATTTAATTCTTCTAAGGTAAATGGGAGGGAGTCAGGATTGTCTTCCGTTATTATATCCTCATTATCTTCGCTGTCGGAAAGATGTAAATGAAAATAGTCGCTTTCTTCTTCTTCATCTTCTTCAGGTTCTTCTAACATTTCAGATATTACTTGTGCGTCTTCGGGGTTATCAGGGTTTAAAAGTTTTTTATTTCTTATAATTTTGCAATCAAATTCTTCAATATTTGCGGGATTCCTGGATAATGCATCTGCATTTACATTAGTTTTTCCTGCCTTGTATACTACTTCATAATCGTATTCGGCCAATTTTAATCTCCATCTTAATATCCGCATATTTGCATCTTGAGCGTGTTTAAACCACATTAATGGTTTATGATCTGTGACTAAGGTGAATTTTCTTCCGTACAGGTATGGTCGGAAATGTTTAACGCAATATACTATTGCAAGTGCTTCCTTTTCGTAGGTATCGTATTTTAATTCGTTGTCAGTCAGAGTTCGTGAAGCGTAAGC
Organism: Camponotus pennsylvanicus; assembly: GCA_023638675.1. Classification (NCBI taxonomy): domain Eukaryota; kingdom Metazoa; phylum Arthropoda; class Insecta; order Hymenoptera; family Formicidae; genus Camponotus; species Camponotus pennsylvanicus. The sequence goes on from JALHBL010000429.1 coordinate 44,626, forward strand.
TATTGGTCTATCCTTGTTTACTTGTCCTTGGGATAGGATTCCTCCTACAGCTATCCCAGAAGCGTCAGTAGTCAAAATAAATGGTTTAGAGAAATCTGGATATTGTAGTACTGGTTCTTCGCACAATTTTTGTTTTAAGGTTTCAAATGACTCTTCTTGAGTGGTCGTCCATTCGAATCGAACATCATTTTTTAATAGTAGTGTTAATGGTTTTGCTAATTTAGAAAAATTTGATATAAATCTTCTATAATATCCGGCAAGTCCCAAAAATTGTTTAATATTTCTTGGTGTTTTCGGTCTTGGAAAGTGTTGCACTGCTTCTAATTTTTTCGGATCCGGTTTTACTCCATCTCTCCCGATTACATGTCCCAGATATGTTACTTCGGATTTCAGAAACTCACATTTGTCAGGTTGTAATTTTAGATTAGCCTCGCGAAGCCGTTCAATTAACGCATTGTATTTTCTCTCGTGTTCTTCCAACGAGGATGCATAAATAACAATATCGTCCATGTAGACAAATAATTCTTCACCTTGTAATCCAATCAACACTAAATCCATTAGGCGTTGAAAGGTCGCTGGAGCGTTTTTAAGACCGAAAGGCATTCGGTCGAATTCATAATGTCCAAAAGGCGTTGTAAAAGCAGTTTTGTGGCCATCTGCAGGATCCATTTTTATTTGATGAAAACCGGATGCTAAATCGCATATTGAAAAATAACGAGCTCCTCCCAGTTGATCTAATATATCGACGATATTTGGGAGAGGATATGCATCTCCTATAGTTTTATCGTTTAAAGCGCGAAAATCTAAAACCATTCTCCATCGCTTATTACCCTTAGAGTCTTCCTTTTTTGGCACAATCCATATAGGAGTATTATAAGGTGATTGCGAGTGTTTTACTATTCCTCCTTCTAGTAATTCTTCTACCTGTCTATTTATTTCGTCCTTGTGTATTTGTGGGAAACGATATTGTCGAGTATTTATTGGATGATCATCTGTGGTCGGAATTTGATGTCGTAATACGTTTGTCGCAGTCAAATTTTCTCCGGGAACGTGAAATCGATCTTGACTATTTGTTATTAACTTTATTATGCTTTCTCTCTCCGTCCCATTTAGATGCTCTAATCGTAGTGATTCTATTATCTCGATGAGTCGATCCTTTATTTTACCTTCAGTGACCACTAGACACTTGGAGTTTCCAATATCAGGTTGTCGATTTTCTTTATGTTTTGATTTACGTTTTCGCATAAATTTATCAATGATCTCTTGAGATTTGTTTAATAAGGACGTGGAAATTTTTGAAGATGGTTTATTCCTTTGAAGACCTTCAGGTTTCAATTTTTTGTTTTTCTTAGTCTGTTTTTGAACTTCTTCAAAGACATTTTTTAGAGAAACTTCTAACTCATTGTCGTTATTTTTTGAAAATAATTCAATCTCTGGGAATTCGATGTCTAAGGGAGATAAGGAATTGCCCCCTTTTTTAAAATAAGTAGGTGTCGAATTGTGTAACGAGGTTTGGTAACTTCCCCCCTCACAATTGACGGAGCTAGGATTGTCTGTCGAGGTTTGGAAATTTCCCTCCGAGATCCTAGAGTTAGTCTCCTCCGGAGAGGTCTGGTAATTTGCCTCTCCTAGAGAGTTTGAATTTAATTCCTTATTTTTCTATTCGTAGTTGTTTTTATCTTTTATTTCTTTCCTGTTTTTCCGTTGATTTAATATTTCCTTGTTATTTCCATCCGATATTTCTTCGATAACGAGATTATGTTGGTGGTTTTTATCTTTATCTTCTAGTTCCGTTCCATCTACGTAACTTCTAATTTCCGTTTCTTCCCCCTTTTTTATTCTGATTTTATTTTTATTTTTATTCTTAATTTTTATTCCTTCTCGATTTAGCATTTCTTCCTTATTTTTATTTCGAGTTTCTTTGATGCTAATATTATTTTGACTATTTTTATCTTTATTTTTGTCTTCAATTTCGTCCTTGTAGTTAGACCTTTCAGGCATTTTGTGAGATTCTTTATGTTTGATTTCTCCCTCTGTACGTATTATTTCCTCTAAGTCATTCAAGTCTTCCAAAGTGGATTCATCGTGGTCATCTAGCACTTCATTTAGTGGTTTTAAGTGCAAGAGGGGAACTTGTACTTCTGTTTCTTCGTCTAAAGTGCTTATGACGCTTAAATAGGCTTTTCCAGATGTATTTTCGACAATGGTGTCCCCTAGATAGATTCCGTGCGTTAACTTTATTCTGGGTATATATCCTACTTTTATTTCTGGATTTTTTATCCTTACATAAAATAATGACTCAGATCGCGGAGCCACCACGATCATCTCCGGCGTGAAGAAAGGTATGTTAATTCCAGATGCAATCAGGCATTCCTCCGCATAATCTATTTTTGAGAAAGTTTGTTTAAAAAATTCATTACCTAATATTCCAGATTGCGGGATTGGAAAATCGTTAGATACGATATGAAAGATGACCGGTAGTTCAAAAAGAGTTAATACGATTTCACCGAGAGTGTAAACAGGATCATTGTTTATACCATTTAGTTTCAATATATTTCTGTAATTGATATTGATTCCCTCAGGTGTAAAATTTTCTTTGATAACATTTGGCCCAGATCCTGTATCTAACATAAGAGTTATGGAAGTCGGGATATCTTTAACACTAACCCGGACAGTAGGCACTAGGCTTTGCTTATTGAGATTTACTGTTACAGGCTGTATAGTCACGTCACCGCTTCCTACTTGGCTCCCTGAGATTGTGACGGGTGTGAGGTCGGTCCGGCCCCTTGCTGCACACCCGACGTCGAGGGGCCCCTGTAGTTTCCCTGACTATTCTCCTTGCGACGGTTATTACTCGCAACACGCAATTGGCAATCATCGAGAAGATGACCTCGGTCTTTGCAATATCGACAGAATAAATCGTCCTTAGGTGTCGTTTGTTGATTAGTTTTAGAACGACATTCTTTAGAGGTGTGCCCGAATTTATCGCAAGTTTGACAGATAATTCTTGGTTTATTCTCGAAGTTCCGCTGCTCGTTCTGCTTCTTCCAGCAATTATTGGCGGAATGCCCGGGCTTATCACACCACTGACAGATTACAGGAGCTTTATTAGGTTGACTATTAGTATTTTGTCGACAGGTTTTCGCATTATGTCCTGGTTTTGAGCATAACTGACAGGTGACGACCTTTTCCTGTATTACATTTATTGTTCGTCGAGCTTGAGGATCGCGAAACCGACATTTGTCAGCACCGTGCCCTCGTTTCTTACAAATCTGACATATTAATGTTTCGGTGCCTAGATCGGATTTATGGTGATTTTGTAGGGAAGATTGAGAGAGTTTTCGACAATTATTTGCTACGTGCCCTTCCTTGAAACAGATCTGGCATGTTTCCCGCAACCGATTAGTGGGTAATATTTTTGTTTTGTTTGAATCGCTGTTCTGTCCCTGTCGCAGGTCTGTCATTACCCGCAGTTCTCTTTCTATCCTTAAAGTATCGGCGACCGTTTCTTGTACATCTAAATCCCTCGCGATTCTTTGTTCGATTTCAGGCTTAAGTCCCCTTATAAAGCATTTACACATATCCTTTTCTAGAGATGTCTTGGTGGTTTGATCAGGTAGTGTATTTCCGGGTCCTCTATAAGCCTCTAATATCTGTTTCCCTAAGATCTTGACGCGGTTAGCGTAAGTGACTACATCCTCGTCATTCTTTTGATAAATACATCCCAGTTCTCCTTGGAGTTGATAGACGGTTTTTACCGGCCCATAAATTCGTTTTAAATAAGCGGTTAGTTGTGATACTTTATCAAAATCTTGGTCTTGAATTGTTCTGCGTGCTTCCCCTACTATTCGAGTTCTTAAAATTTTAGTGAACTGCGGTTCGGCTTCCTTAGGAAGCATCGATTTTGCTTCCTCGCATCCCTCAATAAAATAATTGAGTGGAATATTGCTGCCATCGAAAAAGGGGACGGCGTCAACCGCATATTTTAGAGTGGCGAAAGGATTTTGTTGCGTCATGATTATAGGGTTTTCAAGATACTTTTCAAAGTTATTGCTATCAACTATTTTACTTATACTAGCGTTTGCGGCGGTAAATTCGGAATCGTTGGAAGACGGCTCGGGTGAATCGGCAATTAGAGTATTGTCAGTTAAATTGGAAGAAATTTCCTCATTAAATTGGACTTGTTTAGATGTCGCTTTTGGGGTAGATGTGTGTAGGGGAGTAGAAATAGATCGAGCGTTTTTCGGTTTACTATATCGCTCTAATGCTGTTTTATAGAGGTTTTCTATTTCGTCTTTATTGACTTTACTTCGAGTCCCGTCACTCATTCCGGTTTCCAAGATCGCACATTTCAATCCCGGACGAGCCCCCAAAATTTATCAGTATGTTACGTCCAGACCCTGGAATGGATGGGCCGTATGGAAGGACGCAATTTACTTACCCCGTGACACACTTTATTCGGGCGTGTGTATGGATCGGGTCGAACGAATGTGAAGGGCCTGACTCAGGTCAGTGACCGAAGATCTCTATAACGCTGTGTTTTTAAGCCTATTCGTTCGGTGGTCCCCTTTTCGGTAAAGGAATTTAATCCTTGTTACGCGGGACGGGACCTAGTGCGATCTCAGGATTTAGGGAAGAGAACGGGTTAAATAATTAAATTATACATTAAATTAAAAATACATATATTATGCAAAAATAAAGAAAGAGAAATATATCTTAACAGTTATAGCTATGAGTGAGTGGATATTTGTGTGTGAATGTATATGTTCTCGCGGGTGTTACAATCGTTCGGAGGTCATCAGTCAGAATATACAGGGAAGAATTTACGTTAAGGATTAAAAATTCTGACTGGTTAATACAATATACATATAATTAACGTAATATAAGGTATAAAATAAAATAAAAGGTGAATGTGTAAATAAAAAAAAATTTGAATAACGCTTACTCGTTAAAGGAGGTATAGAGTTAATCGCTTGCGGATAAGTGTGTGTAGGTTACAGGAAGTGGGGGATTTTGTACAAATTTATTGGGTGAGGGAAAAAGCGAAAGGTCAGAGTTCCTCCCTCCTAGCTGTGGGAGGGGAAAACCTCTTCCAGAAGGCTTGGATAGGGACAGCTAAAGGGAGTTCGTAACCCGGGAGGTACCAGGGGATAACGGTATTGGAAGGGGCGGTGGTTATGAAATCAATTAGCTCTAGGTGATTAACTAGGCCTGGGCCCACGCAGAATGTCCCTGCAGGTATGGGGAGATCGAAGAAGGAGAATTGAAATAAGAAGTAATTTAGAGGATCAGGATGGAGAGATTCAGGTGTTTCGTTATGGTGAGGATGTTGCGACGGAGAATCGGGAAGAGAGTTGAAGTCGTGGGGGTCCTCTTCGAGGTCGGGGAGATCTCTCGCAAAATCCTCCAGAGCCTCGCCGGATTCAGAAAACTCTGAGGAGGTGGAAGGGGAAGGAGGGTCTGAATCAAGGGTGATGACAGGTATGGGAGGGGTACGCTCCCGTACAGGAGGTGAGGGGGAACGAGGGGGTTCGGGAGAGGAGATTGGAGAGTAGTTAGGAGGTGAGGGAGTGTCGAGTAAGTCGAAATTCCGTAAACTATTATTACTATTATTGCTATTGTCGTTATTACTGCTAATCTCGCTAATATTATTACTATTGTTATTATTATTACTATGATTGATAATAATATTACTATTGTCGTGTGGGGTAGATGAGGAGTCCGTTAGATTTTCTGTTTCTATACTATTATTCGGGATTTGATTTGCAACAAGGGGTGTGGTTATCTTGGCCGATTTCTTTTTAAGGGCCCTATTCCAACGATTCCGACGCCGCAACTGCGCTCTGCGTTTACCGTGGCCCGGCACTAATAATAATTCAACGGTAAATGAGGGAGGTTGAAATATCGTCAAGATGTATTGCTAAATAATTATCGTTAACTATATTACCGTTGTCATTGGGAAAAGATACTTGAATCTTAGACGGGATATATAGTAGCCCGTTTATAAACTTAAATTTAAAGTGTTCCTAAATGTGGATTACTGATGATACAGAAGTATAAGTGAAGGGATAGTTAAGAGAGAACAAAAATTGAAAGGAAGTAACGTAAATTCCAAATGGTTTTAAAAAAAAGTTTCGAGTTTAGGAGTGTTCGATAGAGAATCAGTCTTCGGAGATGTGAGCCGGATTAGAAATCGTTCGTGAACCGCCTTGAGGAGATTCTAGACAAACGAGAAATCGTTTGTGAACCGCCTTGTGGAGATTCTAGACGAACAGAGAGATCGCTCGTGAACCGCCTTGTGGAGATTCTAGACAAACGAGAAATCGTTTGTGAACCGCCTTGAGGAGATTCTAGACGAACAGGGAGATCGTTCGTGAACCGCCTTGTGGAGATTCTAGACAAACGAGAAGTCGTTTGTGAACCGCCTTGAGGAGATTCTAGACGAACAGGGAGATCGTGTGAACCGCCTTGTGGAGATTCTAGACAAACGAGAAATCGTTTGTGAACCGCCTTGTGGAGATTCTAGACGAACAGAGAGATCGCTCGTGAACCGCCTTGTGGAGATTCTAGACAAACGAGAAATCGTTTGTGAACCGCCTTGAGGAGATTCTAGACGAACAGGGAGATCGTTCGTGAACCGCCTTGTGGAGATTCTAGACAAACGAGAAGTCGTTTGTGAACCGCCTTGAGGAGATTCTAGACGAACAGGGAGATCGTTCGTGAACCGCCTTGTGGAGATTCTAGACAAACGAGAAATCGTTTGTGAACCGCCTTGAGGAGATTCTAGACGAACAGGGAGATCGTTCGTGAACCGCCTTGTGGAGATTCTAGACAAACGAGAAATCGTTTGTGAACCGCCTTGAGGAGATTCTAGACGAACAGGGAGAGACGAGGAGGATGATCAGGAAGAGGAAAGAGACAAGAAGTAACTAAATGATTATTAAATTGTCGAAATTTATCTTTTATAGATTAGAGAAAAAAAAATCGGTCAAGGATCATTCCCAATGACAGTTGCCTAGCACGAGAGGGGAATTGAACCGTTAACGATAGATTACTAGTGATGGTTATTATGAAATTTTAACTGATCAGGAGTATTATTGATTAAACTCTTATTACCTTAAAGATTTGTAACTGAAATTTCTTAATTACTTAAAGATCGTTTCCGAATCGAATGGGAAGGAGAAATAAAGACTGAGAGAGGATTTTGACTTACTACTTATTGAGAGCGTTGATATATATATATATATATATATATATATATATATATATATTTATATATAACGATTTAGCCAAGGTGGGTCTCTAGTCGCGGTCGGAGAGGCCCCGATGCTGGAGAACAGGTGACCCGGTTGATGTTGGACCTTGTTCACTTCGTGCACTTCGCGTTTTTTTTTTTTTGTTAATTTAACTCGCGAAAGCTAAGACTCAGACGCTCAAACTGTGGAAAAAGTACTGACAGTTGCAGAAGAATTTTGAATACGGAGTGACTGAGTCTCGCGTCTTGCGCTCGAGTTTTTAAAGTCATTACTCCTCCTCTTTTCTGAATAGTGGGAATCCCTTTTGGGCGAATGAGATAATTTCAGTTGCCCCTTCTTCTTAAGAACAAGGAGGCTGATTTTGGAAGGAAAGGCGGTTCTAAGGTTGTAATAGGCTGGCCCTTTGGTTCCAAAATTTGGCTCTATCTAGCAGAGAGTGGGAGCTTAGCGGACAGATTTTATGACTTGCGAGAGTCTTTTCGTGTTTCGGCTAGCGCTTAAGGGTGGTCAGGCGAATTGTTTTAGTTTCCTCCCTTTTTTTTGATTCCCGGCCTAAGATACTGCAGCCGTGAAGGGTTCCTGTTTTCATAGCTCCACGTGTGGAGCGCTAAAAAAAAATTTTATTGCGGTTCTGATTCCGATTTGTTTAAAATTTTTAAGTTTCAACGACTGACCATCCTTAGCTCTAGTCTTTCTTGTATATTTTTGCTTCGAGTCTCTCGATCTCAGATATCCGCTGCAAGGATTAGATATACATATGTTTATAGTTGGTGCGATTCTCTTAAGAAGGATCGCTTTGTTACTAGAGTTCCGATGGTTCTAACGGACGTCCCAACTGTAAACATATGCGAGTTCGACTTTATTACAGTTCTTTATTTTAGTGCAAATTTCCTATTTATAATAACATGCTGTCCGCGTAGTCCAGACTCATTTATTATTTTCCGTTTCCTTGATCTGGATATCGTCGAGAGTTACCCGCGCACATGGTTATCGTATAGTTTTTGTATAGCTTCAAAGAAAGAAAAGAATCACGGCGTCCATCGGACGTAACAGAATATTATAATAAAATTTATATATAATATTTAAGAATAAAAAAGAAATTAAGAATTAAAAATATTTTATTGTTCATAGTTAATTGCAAATAAAATATATAAGCTATATATTTAATTTCATACAAACATACATAAAAATTTAAAAAATATCAATATATATATATATATATTATTTATTAAATATTTATAAAAATAAAAAATATTGCACTATTGTCCACTAAAAATCGTGAGCTTATTATTTTGCATTCTTATTCTTTGATTTTGATCATTCAAAATTTTACTTTCGTGTTTTAAACGAATATCTATATATTTTTGTATTATAAGTAAAATTAATTGATTCCGATGGTCCATAAGAATCTCCTGCTCAAGATAATGATTATTATCGTCCAAAATTGAACTTGGCAGAACTTGTAACGTTTCGGTTATTAATTTTATATAAATGTTTTCAGCAAATAAATTGTTTTGTTGACGTATAATTTTTTCCGTACATTTGCAAATAAAATTAACATCATCAGACGCAAAATTCAAGCCTCCACGATTTTTTAATATTGTTAATTTGGATTGAAAATTACTATTAGTTCCATCTAATATATCACAGCATTTTTGACAATGAATTTTACGTTTTAAAATACGAACAATTGAACCAGCTGTATATTTAATAATTTCTTCTGCATATTCAGATGAATACCAACTAGACTTACTATAATTGTGTTCAAAAGAATGATAATTATTATTATTCAAAAAATCATCAACTTGAATGGAAGACAATTTAGATTTACATGGAGTTTCTATACTAATCTTTTTAGAATTCGATGCTGTATCTGAAGTAATGTTTAAATTTTCATCATTATTATTAGAATGTTCTTCTTGGATACTATATTCTTCCGAAATAAGTAATGTTTGATCTAATGGAGAACAATTTGCAGAAGAAGAAATGTTGATATTCATCTTATTATTAAACAATAATTTTTTATACGCAGATGTATACTGGGTTGTAGTCGGGTTATTATTATGTCCATTCATTCTTCTAATTAATGAAAAAAACATTTCGACATGGTCCTGTGATAGTTTATAACTTAATAAATATTCAATAAAATTATTTTCTATTAAATAATTAGCAAGATTATATATGTTCTTTAAACAAATAATAAAGCCTACAAAACCTGTTTTTACAGAATCACAATAAATGACTGACTTACGTACAGTATTAGTTTTTTCATCTACATTACTGGAACAATTTTCTTTGTTAGATTTGTTTATTTTTACATTGATTTTTAATTGTTCAATATACGTAATGTACTCGTCAACTTTTTTTTGTTCTTGTAAAGAATCTTTAGTAATACTTATTCCTGTTTTATAAAATTTATTTCGAATATTTAATAAATCGAATATGTCATTAAAGTTTTTGCAAAATGTCGCTGTTGAAGAAGCATTTATAAAGTCCTGATCTTTTAAGTCAAATTCAAGAAATTTTAAAGCAGCCGAGACGCTATTACTTAACACTTGAGCAGCCAAGAATACCTTCATTTTTTCTTTGTAAAAATTAACATGTCTATTCCTAATTTTGCAAGCACAATGTAATTTCTCATTTTCTTGTTTTTTGTTTAATTTTTTAATAAATTCCCAGTGTATATATTCATTGCGATTATAAATTATTGTGCGTTTTTTAGCAAAATAATTTCGAATAAGTTTAAGACAGTGGCAAGGATCATAAAACATATAAACAGGCTGCAAATTTCCTGATGGATGTTCAAAATAAGGCTTAAAATTATCTTTATCTTTATAATTTAAATTAGCACTTAATTTTTCGCAAGCCGTTTTATGAGCTTTATCACCGTCAAATGTTACACTAACATTAATGCCTTTTTCATTTAGTTTTATTAATAAATCTTTTAGAAGAATTGACTTTTCTAGGCCATTCAAAGAATTAATCAAATAATAGGCTACTGGAGTTTTGAATCCGCCATTTATATTTACTAACATAAAAACTAATGCTTTATTAGCTACTTTATATTTTCCATCTTTGTTTATTTCGTTTAATTGTCCACCCAAATCTACAAGACCCTTCCACGAATGTGTCGTTTTGTCCCACTCTTTATGTTGCTTAATGTGCATTTCGTCAAAAGTTATATTAAAAACAAGTTTTTTTCCTTTCTCTAATTCCTGATTAACAATATTAGATATGTTATTAATAGTTTCTTCAGAAATGCCCGGTTTGTATTGTTTTTTACAGTACCAATTATTAAGTGTTTGAACGCAAGGTAAACATTTAAGAAAATTACGCCTAACAAATTCGTATGCAGCTGGCGAATGAAAATGTAAAGCTCTAGCAAAATTCTTTAGGTTTTCAGGAAAAGGAGCTGTCGGTTTACGTTTCTTCATACGTATTAATAATTCTTTTACATGTAGTGGTAAATCCTATCAAAATATAAATAGAAATTTTGTAGTTTTAGTCTTGTATTAAAAAATATTTAGTTACAAATATATTTAATTATAAATGAAGAATGTAGTATTATATATACATATATATGTAGTAGTAATATAAAAGTAATATAAAATTATACTAAAATTAATATATTGATAAAAATTTTTTATTTTACAATACTTTATTAAAAGTTACCTTTAAATATTCTGCGGCATTAAACTCTGCCTTTTCCGTCAATTTTGTTATTAAAATATTAATATTATTAATTTTTTTTTGTTTGCGTGAACTTTTGTTTTGAGCAGCTGCTATTTTAGATTGTGTGAAATTTCTGTATCGGAGAAAACGATGCCAAGCTTCGTTAGAAACAAAATCTTCTCGAGAAATACGTTCTGTCTTGTAATTATGTATAAATCGAATTTTTTTTATCTATTCATTGTTATCTGTTGATAAACGTTTCCTAAAATTTTAATTGTATGTATAAGTACATTAAAAATCAAAATATAAATTTTTAGATTATTATGTTATGTTATAATATTATATATATTGCATCAGATATGTACTAGTGCAATACAATTTCGTAATTAATATAAATGATAATATAAATGATAAATTAATTACCTCTTTTTACTATTGGAGTCATTGTTTAGATTATCAACGTGGCGGTCTAATTCTGGTTCATTTGCAACATTCTCTAATTCTGGTTCATTTCCAACATTTCGTAATAAATAGAAGTGATTAAAATTTGTTTTCTCAGGAACAGATTCTGAGCATAATCTTCTTCTACTTCTCGTTGCATCTGAATATTGAAATGATTTAGCATCAAAGTGCCCATACAGCACAGAAGCTTGCATCAACATTGCTGCAATGTTACAACATTGCACATAGCAGTGTAATGCTGCAGAAATATTGCAGAGACATTATTTTGTAATATTACTTTGGCAATGTTGCAGCAACATTTTAACATAGCGAAAATGTATAACATGTGTTTCTTTACTTGCCGCTATGTGGCGACACTAAACTTAACTAACTCGTATTCGAATTTTCATCTAAAGTGGATATAAGAACTACAAAGGACTAATGTAGTAATTATATTTCTTGTCTTGTGTCAGTTAAATTTCTGATAAACTAACTTGATTTAAATTTGAAATTAGAAAGGCCATCAGAGCTAAACGCGGATGGTAGTGCATAAATTCAACGAGAATTAAGTTCTCGTTGAAACTTATTCGTGTGCACGGGGCACAAATTTTTCTTGGTACGATACCAAGCAAATTTTTAAATAATTCTCCATTCGAGAAATTATTTAATTAATATCCCTCTTTTCCCCTCTGTAGTGTTGTAGGCGAGAAAAATATCGGGCCGAAAGTCGCTGAATCGGGAATCGAACCCGAGTCTTTCGCTGGAGCGCTGCTCTTACCACTGAGCTTTCAGACCCTTCAACCCGTATTCTCGGGCCTATAAATATATATATTAAATTAAGGAAGCGCCATCTTCCGCCAGCGTAACATATAAAATAATAAGTAAAAAATTAGTGTGTATGATAAAAAAATTTAATTTTTAATTATTGATTTATTTAATATTCTGAATCCTAAGGGATCTAGATTATTTAAACAAATAATTTGTTTAATAATCTGGATCCTTCGTTGGGATTCAGAATATTAAACAAATTTTTCTTCATTGAATGGGTAAATGGGAAATAATTCATTTATTGCACGTATTAAAATATTCTAGTATCGAGTGTATGTAAAATAATTGTATGTATATTACTGAGATAAATATTTAATAAGACACATTTGATAAAAAACATTAATAGATGTTTTTTTTCAAAGGCGGTAAATGTTTTTTTCCTATCTTTCTTAAACGTTTCTTTATATTTTCAAGGTTTATTTATTAAATTTAAAACGGTCTGCATTTGTAGCAAAACGCGTTTTAATATTGCAAATACGTTGCACCGTAACATTACTATAATCTTACATTGTAATATTTCTGAGGGCGGACATTTCAACGTTGCTGCAAGCTTGCAGTAATGTTGCAGAAACATTTCGCAACTTCTATGCAATATTACAATGTTTCAATGTTAGGTCTATGCAACGTTTTTGCAATCTTTCGGTGCTGTATGGGTGGTCACTGCATATATATGCGGTCTTAAAATTCGGAGTCGTAGATAAATTTAAAGCTTCTATCCATTTTTTTCTTAATAAATCGTTCTTAGGAAACCTGTATTATAAAGAATTATTTTGAGTAGTAAATAAAGATATAAAATTCTGAATAACCAATAATTTTCAACGCTTTGAGCGACACTGTTACATTACATAAATATTAAATTATTAAATTACACTATTTTTATCAAGAGACGTGGTAGCGTCTCGCGTTAAGTGTATCTTTTTGTTGTTTTACACATGTTATTACAAATATTTGTTAGCAAACGTTTCAACACCTTTTTTGTGTCATCATCAATGCTAAAATCTAATTAAATTAATCCTACATAAATCCATAATCAAATTGGTTGTTACAATTATTTTTTAGCGTCATATACAAATAAAAGTTATTTAGTTTTTCTTAAATTACCGTGAATGTAACGGATTATCACAGAATATTTGTTTAGTTATTTGTCTGTCACCTTCAAGTTCAACACAAATATTCTGTTATGTTCTGATAATCTGTTATATTATATTATATATTTATGTAATGTAACATTGTGGCTCAAAAAGACGTTGAAAAATTATTGATTATTAGTAATTCAAAAGGGCCTATTATTTATTATTGATAAAATTTTGAAGTTAAACTTAATAAATACACTTATATATTCACTTACATGTGAAAACTACGATCAGATATAGGATTTGCTTCTTCTTTACAAATTATACACTTTTTGTCATTTTGAAAGTTTGTTATATTAACTTGTTATAAAAACGTAAATCTTCTTATTCTGCTAACACTTGAGCAAAGCAAAGCGAGCACGAGAGCTATAGCCGAGCCTGCCGAGAGCGTAGAGATGAGCAGAGAGAGAAGGGGGACGTGTGTCATGCTCATGCGCGATTAGACAAGGACAGCAGGGGCCCATATGCAACGTTCTCTTTCTATTTCTCTATCGCGCTCTCGACTCCCTCGCGTCCTCTATATATAATATCTCTATGTTCTAAGCATCCGTATAGGGAAAAATAAAGGCTGCGTTCCTTTTTACGCCTTCAGCGCTGAAAGCGTCGCTCTATCTTCGTTTGATATTTGATGTGCAACAAAGACAGAATGGCTGCGTTCAGCAGAAAAAGCTGCTTTGCAACTGTTGTAAAATTCGTGAGCCTGATTGGTGTATGCTCTTAATTTTGACTGGATCTAAGAGCATACACCAATCAGATTCACGAATTTTACAACAGTTGCAAAGCAGCTGTTGTAAAATTCGTGAATCTGATTGGTGTATGCTCTTAGATCCAGTCAAAATTAAGAGCATACACCAATCAGGCTCACGAATTTTACAACAGTTTCAAAGCAGCTTTTTCTGCTGAACGCGGCTAATGATGCTTTAAGCGTGTAAAGCCCCTTGCACAATGCTAGGCAACAGGCAATAGAAATAAGGAATAGAAACTATTCACCAATAAATACGCAGAACAGAAAATATTCGCCAATAGGAGCAGAGAATAGATACTATTTCTGTTCTTATTGCCTGTTGCCTAGCATTGTGCAAGGGGCTTAAGCGTTCAAATGGAACGCAGCCATAGTTGGAGACATCTCGAAGTAGTGGCGGCAATAATAATTGACATAACCTTACATGTCAAATTATTATTGTTGATTAATGATAATAAATTGTGAATTAAAAAATCAGCATGGATAATATGGATATATCTGAAGCAAGTGTTCCTAAACAGGTAAGCTTTCTCTCTTTCTATTATTATTAATAATAATTATATTTACAGCAGTCATAATAATAATATAATATAATACAGTCATAATAATAATATAATATAACATAATGAGAGATAATAATCTTCTGCATAGCCATATAATTATGATTATATGATATTTCTACAATCATTCTTGGCTACGCAGCAAATATATAAACTTCTATGATTGTAGAAATACTATATAATCATAATCATAATTATGTGGCTACGCAGAAGATTCTCTCTCACATTATGTTATATTATTGTTGTATTATTTATTATTATGACTACCCTACAAATATATAAACTTTTACATAAATAATATAACAATGCAAGAGTAAATAATCTTCTGCGTAGCCATATAATCATGATTAGATATTTCTACAATGATTCTTGGCTACACAACAAATATATAAACTTCTATGATTGCAGAAATACTATATAATCATAATTATGTGGCTATGCAAAAGATTCTTTCTCACGTTATGTTATTGTTGTATTATTTATTATTATGACTATGCTGCAAATAAACATAATTATTATTAATAAATAATACAACAATAAAATATAACATAATGTGAGAAAAAATCTTCTGCATAGCCTCATAATTATGATTATATAGTATTTCTGCAATCATAGAAGTTTATATATTTGTTGCGTAGCCAAGAATGATTGTAAAAATATTATACAATCATAATTATATGGCTACGCAGAAGATTATTTACTCTTGCATTATGTTATATTATTTATGTAAATGTTTATATATTTGTAGCGTAGTCATAATAATAAATAATACAACAATAATATAACATAATGTAAGAGAGAATCTTTTGCGTAGCCACATAATTATGATTATATAGTATTTCTGCAATCATAGAAGTTTATATATTTGCTGCGTAGCCAAGAATGATTGTAGAAATAATATAATCATAATTATATGGCTACGCAGAAGATTATTTTCTCTCATTATGTTATTCTCTCATTATATTATTTATTATTATGACTATGCTGCAAATAAAATAATTATTATTATGACTATGCTGCAAATAAAATAATTATTATTAATAAATAATACAACAATAATATAATATAATGTGAGAGAAACCTTTTGCGAAGCCATAAATGATGATATGATTATGATGGTATGATATTTCTACAATCATTCTTGGCTATGCAACAAATATATAAACAAATATATAAACTTCTATGATTGCAGAAATACTATATAATCATAATTATGTGACTATATAGAAGATTCTGTCTCGCATTATGTTACATTATTAGATACAAATTATTACATGCATATTATATAATAATAAAAACAAAATGTAAAAAATATAATTGTGAAATAATAAAAAAGTAATAATAATATATATAAATAATAAATAAAAAAAGTATAAAATAGAAAAAACAAAAATAATAATAATGATAAATAAAATAATAAATAAAAAAAAGTATAAAATAAAAAACAAATAATTTAAAATAATAAAAAAAAATTAATTAAAAAAATAATAAAATAAAAACAAGTAAAGAAGTAAATAAACTACAGCTTTTAAAAGAATGAAATAAAAAAAGTTTTTTAGAAAAGAAAGTACTCCCGACTGCTGCCAACAAAAAGTATAAGATAATAAAAACAAAAAAAACAAAAACAAAAAAGTAAATAATAAAAAACAAGAATTTAACAAATATTTAATAATAAAAAATGTAAGATTAAAAAAGTTTAAAATAACATTAATATCTATTTGTAAGTACTAATAATTAATAATTAAATTCAAATTAATATTAAATATTACATTTAAAAAAATATACATGAGGGAAGTAATAATTATTATTATTCAATTTATTCATGTTTGAATTTACTCTTTCCACATATAATTTATTATTATTAATTCCACATTTTACAAGAGCAGTCGGGAGACGCCGCGTTAAAGCTCAAAAACATATTTAAAGTTCGTCAAAATTGGTGATCGCACTACTTGATACTCCTCTTGTAAGGGTGTTCCGTATGTGTACACGAGTATATGCATGTATGCGCGTATGTTTTAAATCTAGCGCGGCGTCTCCCGACTGCTCTTGTAAAATGTGGAATTAATAATAATAAATTATATGTGGAAAGAGTAAATTCAAACATGAATAAATTGAAATAATAATAATTATTACTTCCCTCATGTATAATTTTTTAAATGTATTATAATATTTAATATTAATTTGAATTTAATTATTAATTATTAGTACTTACAAATAGATATTGTTATTTTAAACTTTTTTAATCTTACATTTTTTATTTCAGTTTGTTTTTGAATATTTAATTTCTTGTTATAAAAGAATGTAGTATAGTAACATTCCTGCTAATATTATAATAAATAATAGATTTCTCTTATTTTTAGTGAGACATTTCATATTTCTGCTAACAATAATGTATCTTTAAACAATAATTCTATCAATGCTGTGAAGCTTTCTATGCATGTTGATGTTTCGGTATCCTTAACATTATTTGCTGTTGGATAAACTGTGATATCCTATGAATACTCATGAGACTTGATATCATTTCTATTAATTCATTATAACATTTTTATTAATATTATCTATTACTCAGTGTAGAAAATAAATTATATCATTTATTAATATTTGTAAACACTTGTTTCAAATACAAAAAAGTTACGCATCAATAGTAATTTGCAAAGGCTTATCACAAACACTAAATAGAATTCATTAACAAAATATGAGATTCTTTTAAGTGAGAGTCGAGGGACGAACCGCTGATCAAAATTATGTACACTAATGCCTACTAATGCCCAATTCCTGGGCATTACTGCTAAATTTTTTTACTAATGCCTAGTAATGCCCACCAATGCCCAAGCAATGCCTAGCAATGCTCATTAATGCCTAGTAATGCTTAGTAATACCTAGTAATGCCCTAGTAATGCCTAGCAATACCTAGTAATGCCCAAGTAATGCCTAAACTGTTTGTTTGATATAATAAAATAGGAAATGTATTAAATATAATATAAAAGACGTAGTTTATGCATTGTTTGCTTTATATTGTAGTTTTATTATAGTTTTATTTATTTATAGTTATTATAATGTAATTAAATATTGCGAGCACCCCAAAGGGAACAGAATTCTACTACGTCCACGTCGTTGTTCCTGGATAGAGCTAAAAGTAGGATAAAAGTAGGATTTGGATGTCATTTTTACCATCACAAGATTACATATCTGAACGTAAAATTTCCCGCCCTTTCCAAATCCGGGGTCAAAAATAGCAATTCCCATTTAAAAAACGCAAATTAAACCTTCAAAATCTTCCTTCAAGGTCACGATCAAGGTCAAATTTGAGGTCACAAAAAAACAGAACTTTATGAACCATAAAACTTTTGTTCGGGTCATTTTGCCCTATGATACATAGATTCTGAGATAGGGGGGGGTCCGTTACTTTTCGAAAGCCCTGTATATATATATATATATATATATATATTTTTTTATATTGCTATACAAATGTCATAAACTCTTATGACATTTGTGTGACATATTATTATATGATATCTTATGTGTAACTAAAAAAAATAACTTCTTTAATATATAAATAAAATAAAATATACATAGAGTTTGCAAATATAACGCAAATAAAACACATATAAATATTTATTTTCTTATCTTAAGGCTTCTCGCTATGGAACTCCCGAATGATAACAAAAAGCAAGAAAAGCCGCACTGTTTTCTTTCTTTGGATTAAAATGAAAGCCTAAGAGCCATAATAAATATCTAAAGTTTATTACGTTTTCTTAGTTTATACTTTTTATTTATAACTTCTAAATCAAAATGTTTTAATATAAAAGGTCCGGTTCCGATTAATTCAATTGGGCCGTGGAAAATATACTTCGTTTCAACAAACGTCACATCTTCATCGCGTGGCCAAATGAAACAATCAAGTTCAGATTTTAAAAATTTCATTTTAACTTGATTTTTACACTGCTCAACAACTCGGCCAATATAATAGCTGTCATCGTAAAAAACAGCATAATATTTTTCTAATAATATTTCAGGTACTTTCGTATTAGGATCATTTTCAAGGAAACATTCCTCATTACACATTTGATCTTCTTTAAAAGAATTGGAAATTTGAAGATATTTTTGCTTCTTTTCAAGTTGCACCTTTGTACAGTTTTTCCTTTTATTTGTGTTATTAAGTGTGATAAATCTTCGTAATCTATCCGTACTTATTTTACCTTTACATTCATCAAGAAGCCAACAATAAGAAGATTTTTTAACAATCATTATTTTGTCATTTACTTTAATTTCTACGAAAGGCGAGTTTTCCGTTATCGATTTCCGTGATATTTGTTTTGAAAAATCTTTCAATTCTAAACTCTCTAATTTGAAATCAGAATCATCGAATAAAATTGAGCTAGAAGCACAAATGTCCACATCTTCGACATTTGTGTTTTTAGAGTTTATAGTGCAATCGTTATCGATATCACATTCTATATCATCAAATTTACAATCATTGTCTAAATCTCGCAAAATGATATCAACAAATTTCCAATCTGTATCACTTGTAATTTTCATACCTAATTTTTCAGTACTTTCAATAACATTTTTCAGAGCCTTCTCGACAATTGCTTTAATATTTAAATTTTCTATATCTTCATATGTAAGAACATTTAGAGTTTCCAACTTTTTTTGTCTTCTCTGGGAAATATAAATATTCCCGAAAGACCATTCATTATAGAATTTATCTGCTTAATCCTATCAATACAATTAATTAAATCCTTAATACTGAAATTAATCACAGTAGAATAAGTGGAAGTCATAGATCGAGCTATCCGAAAAAGCTTTTCACACATTTGACTACTAAATATTGTCGGACGAAACATTTCAGGCGTGAAAATTTGCTTATTATTTTTAAATAGTGTAATTAGTTTTATCAAATTATGAGCATTTAATTCTATACATAGATAACAGTTATTAGTTAAGAAATTATCTTTTATAGTATATTGCTTATTTTTTTTATCCATGCTCGCCATAGTCTTAAAAAGAAGACTGAGTACCACATATAATACACTCGATCACTTAAAGATGTAGAATCATTTAAGAAAGATAATATTATATAATTCATTATGTTTAAATAAGCAATTGTACCGTCAGTATTAGCGATTTGTTTTAATTGACTTATTACACGTGAGGAACACATCTTTTCCCCTGCAGAGTAATTCATTTTGTCTTCTCCTTTTAAATCCAAAGAGGTTAGAAGATGTTTATCTTTCGAAACATTTTTCACCAAATAGTGCAGATGATCTACAGTAGCCAAATAATTTCCCATTTGAAGTATTATCTCTTCTTTCAAAAATCTCGTCCGCATTTTAGTTATAATATGCGTTGTATCCTGTACATAACATTCTTCTACTTTATTCATATCTATTTGAAACTGTGTTAAAGGTTTTAGGGTTTTATGCAATAAGAGACACTTTTAATTATATAAAAAGTTATAGTTTTATTAATCACGCCTTATAGACACGTCTTTGCTCTTGAGCGCACGGAGTCAGAGTGGGAGATAAGATAGAGTGCTCGTAGAGCGCTCGCACGCCTAGACAAAGAAGGCACACATACATATATACATATAGCGTATAAACAAAAAGAGGACATAGACGGGCGTCATAATCTGTTTGGTTTCTGTCTTATTATTCTTTCTTTTTGACACTCCCTCCCGACCGTTCTATTGTCATCTATTTGATCTTTCTTATAGCGTTTTCGATTGGGGTGCACTGGCTGCACTGAGTGTCAGGCGCGTGTTCGATTGGCAGTGCCAATGCGCACTTGGCTAGTGTTGCGTGTTCGTTTGAATGCACGACACTCGCATAGTGCGCACTCAGTGCGCACTAAGTGGCATGAGATATTTTGACGGTGCCAGTTTAGTGCACTGGATGCATGCAAACAGTAGGGCATTCTTTTGAACAATAACGAACGAAAATTCGACAAAATGAGCAATTCGGATTTGGCTCTCTTTAATATTTTGGAGACATTTTTGGAATCTTCTTCTAGTTCAAGCGAGGAAGAAGAAATAATTACAACTCTTCGAACTAGAAGAATAATTCCAAAAACTGTAAATTACGTAGCATGTGTGAAAAACATGGATAATGACACCGTAAGTGTTATATCTTTTTATATAAACATCGAACCTATACCCTTTTTTAAAATATAATTAATGTACTTAATGTAATATAATAGCATTTTTATACTGAATAATGATAATTTTTATATTTGTCATAGTTCTGTAGGCATTTCAGAATGTGTCCAGAAACATGTGAGCAATTAATAGATGGTTTTCAGCAATCAGATTTCTTTCCAAAAAATGAAATGCATGGTGGTAGATCAGCAGTTTCTGCTGAAAAGCATATTTTATCTTTTTTGTGGTTAGTGCAGCATAAAACAGTTCCTTTTAATAATTATAATTGTATAAAAATTGATATAATATATTTTACAGGTTTGCAGGAAACAAATCATCGATGCGAGATGTAGCAGATCGATTCGATACAGCTATTTCAACCTGCGAAACGATTTTATCAAGGGTTATGAATTATCTTTTAAGCATAGCGAAATATGTACAGTTTCCCAATAATAACGAAGAAAAAGATGAGCTGGCTTATCGTTTTTCAAAGGTTACATCTTAAATAAAAGAGAGAAAATTACTTCTAATTATTATTGAATTGTTATAAATTAAAATAATAAATAATTATTTCTTTTCAGATATCAGGTTTTCCAAATGTATTAGGATGTATTGATGGATCGTATATAAACATTCGAACTCCTAAGTATAAAATAAGATCTACTTACGCTAATCGACATGACAAAACGAGTCTTGTATTACAAGGAATTTGTGATGATAAGAAGAGATTTATTGACGCCTTCACTGGAGTGGCTGGCAAACTTCACGATAGCAGGACATTCACATTGTCCTTCATAAGCAAAAATATTAGTGGTATATGTCAAAATGGAAAGTATCACTTGTTAGGCGATAGTGCTTACCCAATAAGGGAATATCTTTTAACACCTTATAAAGATTATGGAAATCTTATTCGATCACAAAGAATATATAACAAAAAGCTTTGTGGAACTAGAGTGCTTATCGAAAATGCATTTGGCTTGTTAAAGTCGCGATTTCGTCAGTTAATAGAATTACAATTTCACGATGTCAAAAAAATGTCAAAATTTATAATGGCATGTTGCGTATTGCACAATTTGTGTATTGATTTGAAGGATTCATTCGACATAGAATTAATAAACGAGCCCAATAATGATGAAATATTTAATATCGATGATCCCCAAGTTTTGGGAGAAATAGAAGCAAAAAGAAGAGGAGAGCAGAAGAGAAATGAAATATGCGAGTCATTTGATAATAGTTAATAGTAAATTCTTATTCTATTATTAATGCCTTAATTTGTGTAACAGTCTTTAAATTAAAATAAAATAAAAAATAATAGTAATGAACACAAAACATGACACAATATTAAGTTTGGTAGAATATTTGGAAATAATGCAAGTACTTTGGTACAATATTTGGAAGTAATACCGTTTACTCGGCTAACCCTGAAGGGGTTTACATATATATAAATGTATATAACTTTTTCGTTGAAAGTGTTTGGAATGTTATATTATTCACTTTTCTTTTCGTAATATTTCTCACAAAATTGTTTAAACAACTCAAGTTTTTCTCGATGTCTTCGTTCTCTACCTTCTTCTTTCTTTTCATGTATTTCCTTCAAAGTGTCTTCGACACTTCGATTCTTATTAGAAATCTTCTTTTTCTTAGCATTTGTCTCTTTATCAGAAACGTTTTCTTTGGTTTCATTTCCAAGATTAGATAATGTTCGTTTCTTGTTTACAACTAGATGTTTGGCGTCCATTAAAACCTATATTTATACACAAATAATGTTAAAATTATAAAATATAATTAAAAATTTATAAGATTGATTACATGATTTAAAATTAAAATTATACCTCAGGTTCTATGCTATCATCTAATCCTACAATTCCTGATAATTCATTTTCATAAGGAACAGTCATTTTACTCCGCCCTGTACTTTTGTTGTTATCGATTGCCTTCTTCTTTCGTTTCATGATGGTTTTATACCGATTTTCACATTGCAGAGATGTTTTGGACACACCAAGAATATTTTTTAAGTCCATTGCTATTTTCTCCCACATAGTTTTCTTTGTTTTAAATTCTTTCATCGGACCAATCATAACCATGTATTGACCATATTTATCTAGGAGTAATTTCGTTTCACCTTCACTCCATTCTGCCAAATCTTAAAATATTTATATTATTAGACCTTCATTGCATTGATAAATGTCTATTATAATTTATTTACCAAAAATATATTACTTTTGCTATTATCAGTCTCGTCTACTTCTGAATTTTCTTGCGATTCCTGAACATTGCTACATCCAGCCTGGGATTCACAATTGTTAGTTTCTGAATCGGGATGATCGCAATTAATATGATTCAATATAGTCTTATATGATCCAACAATTCCACAGAAACTGCACTCGACATTTATTTTTTCCATTATGCTTTCAATCCTAAATGAATAATATCAAATATTAGTAAAAACTCAAAGATTAGATTAAAATTTTTTTATTTGTGCCATTGCATGTAATAATTTATTGCATGTAAGTGTGTACAATTATTGATAAATACGTGATATTCTTGATCATCTTCTATATTATTTAATTACATATAGTAAAAATCATTACTTAACTGAACACGAGATGTCGAGGTTACTTTTTCGTTCTTCCCGCGATTTAGTCAACTCAAGTGGCACTGAAAATTTCGGTGTGTTCTTTTTCACCTGCACTATTCAGTGCAACCCATGGAACTTGTCCAGTGTTCGTGTGAACTGAGTGCGCACTGGTGCGCACTAACTTTTTCCCAATCGAAAACGCTGTTAATTACACAGTCTTCTTTAATCACAGTGCCTCTGACTCTACTCGGTTCAGCTGCTCTATTTATTTATTTTCTGTAAACATAAGAAATCAGGTATTAGTATTCATTAGTTTGTCTACTAAATATTTATGTAATTCAAATGACAGAGGTTTTGTGAACACATCAGCCAGCTGCTCTTTAGAATTTATCCATTTTATCTTAATTAACCCTCTCTTTACACATTCTTTAATATGATGTTCTTTAATTTCAATTATATGTCTAAGTTTATTTCCCCCGTTAGTTTCTGCACTAGCTAATGCAGCCTTGTTATCGCACCATAGAATCATAGGAAGAAAGGGCTTGATTAAAATTAATTTCAAGGAGTTATACGTAGAGAGCATTTCTTGACTCGCCTCGCTCATAGCTACGTATTCCGCATGACACGTTGACAAAGCAACATATGGCTGTTTGTGAGTACGCCAACTTATCGTATCACCAAATAGTTTAATCGCATATCCACAAGTTGTTAGTGCATTTTTACAGTCTCCGAAGCTCGCATCTGAGTAAGTTTGAATATCATTAGTCTCACCTCGATAAACTAACCTCATTGTTTTTGTACCCTTTATGTATCTAAATACTCTTTTGATCATAGTCCATTCATTTTGTGTGGGATTTAGTTGGTGTCTGCTCAAAACATTAACAGCATATATTATATCTGGCCTTGTCGCACCTGCCAAATATAGTAAACTTCCAACAGCTTCTCTATAAGGAACTTTTTCTTTCGTTTTGTCACTTAAATTTTCATCATTGTTCTCCATTTCTCTCTCCTTTCTTTCTCGATTGTTTATTTGAGTTTTATTCATTGGAGTTCTCTGTGGATGCGAATTTTCAAAGCCAAATCTGATTAATAATTTATCTATATATTTCTCTTGATTTAGTTCAGTAATTCCATTTTCTTTGTCACGTTTGATGGAAATGCCCAGGAATTCTTTTGGTTCACCTAAAATAGACATCTCAAATTCTTTATTCAGTTTTTTTAATTACCTCACCTGATTTGACTTCATCATTGCTTGCAGCTAGAATATCATCTACATATAGTAACAATATTAAAAATTTCTCTCCTTCTCGCCATGTAAATAAGCAAGGTTCCAAGTCTGAGTTTTCTACGCCTAAGCTTAATCCCACCTCTGTGAATTTTTCGTTCCAACGTTTTGGACTGATGCGTAATCCATACATCGCTCGTTGTAATTTACATACGTACTCATCTTTCTCCTTGTTTGTGTGACACGTTCCTTCTGGTATTTCCATGTAAATTTTTTCTTTAATCTCACCATTTAAAAAGGCTGTTTTAACGTCTAGTTGACACGTTATTAGATTGTATTTGTTGATAATAACCAATACAGCTCGAACCAAGGTAAGTCTTGACACTGGTGCATACGTTTCTCTTAATTCATAATCATTGTTATCTTTGAATCCTCGAATAACTAAGCGTGCCTTGTATCTCATCTTTCCATCGGCTTCAGTTTTACGTTTAAAGACCCACCTAGAATCTAATATATTTACTCTCTGACCATTTTCCATTAGAACTGGACGTTTAACTAATTTCCATACTTTGTTTTTCTTCATAGATCTTAACTCATCATCACTAGCATCCTGCCAAAGTTTATTATCTTTAGTGTGCATAGCATCTTTGTAATTAAGTGGATCAGAATTTATGTTAACTAGCATAGCATGGAAAACTTCATCGTTTACTTGATCGATCTCTGTTTCTATCTCATCGTGTCTTAAATTCGTAAATAATGCACTTGTTTTTAATTTCTCATCGATCTGTAACTTGTCAAAGCTATTATCATTCATGGTCTCGTTCACTTTATTTGATTTAGCTTTCTTGTGTTCTGTTTCGGATTTCCTCGGTCTACCGGTCCTCGGTCATTCTCACCTTTATCAGTTTGAACTGACTCATTATCACCTTTATCAAATTGAACGAACCACTTTTCTTTATTAAGATCTTCATTCGGTTGTGGGAAGTCTTTAATACTGTTTTTAACAAATTTGTCTCGGTATACTAATTTTTCGTTAAACCTTACATCTCTACTTTCGTAATATTTTCCTTCCTCCGGTCTTAAAAATTGATATCCCATGGGTGTATAACCAACTAGAATAACTCGCCTTCCTTCCGCTCTAAATTTCGGACCTGTTTTTCTTTGTACTTTAATATACGCAATACATCCAAATCTTTTTAGTTGATTGATGTCAAAGTTATGATGCGGATTGAATTTTACTAACGGTATAATCATATTATTTGAAAAATGGGGTGTGCGATTATAGGCGTACACAGCTGCTGAGAGAGCTAAGTCCCATAGATACTCTGGTAGTCCTGAGTCATATATATACGATCTCACCTTCTTCTGTATCGTTTGATTGAACCTTTCAGACACACCATTTAACTCAGAAGTATCGGGAGATGACAATTGCAATTCCGCGCCTAATTTATTTAAAACTTCAATTGTGCATCCGCCTACATACTCTTTGCCTTGATCAGATCTTAAATAACACACCTTTGCATCGTACCCCAATAAATTTCTCGCACTTCGCACAAACATTTCTAAACAATGTCCTACTTCGCATTTACTTTTCATGGGATATGCCATTGCTAATCGCGAATGATCGTCAATGAACACTGATATAAATCTATACCCTTTAGGATATGATGATGGAGATATAGGACCCATTATATCCGAATGAATGATTTGCAAAGGTGCTGTGGCTCTAGTACGTGTTGAATTAAAAGGTAATTTCTTAAATTTAGATATCAAACACACCTCACAATCTAATATTGATTTATCAAAAATGGCATCATTTAATTCTTTATTATTTGGAAATTTTGATTGTAAGGCTTTCAGATAAGCTAGCGATGCATGTCCTAACCTTATATGCCACAGCATGGCTTTATTATTTTTATTAAACATTTTATTCTCGTCAGAAAATGGAGATTCGCCATTATTTAATTCAACTATAGGTAGTTCATTAACGTCATGAAATTTTCGGTCCCAAATAGTCACGTCAAAATTTGATTGCTCATATGGTCCAATTTTTGGTTTATTATATTTGTTTGACTCTAACATCTCATTTGAAATTACTTTATTCTCGCCTGTACCTTTTAAATTCTCGTCTCTATTTTCCTGGTTTTCGACATCTTTCGTAATTTTTCTTAAATTTTCAGTCTGCTGAATAGACTGTTTTTGTATCAAATCTTGTAATTTGGCTGTGACGCTTCGCGTGACATATTTATTTTCTGGCAACTCTCCTTCAGCCAAATTCGCGAATATTCGTCTATTAATTATTACAGATCTGCTTTTGTCAGTTGCGTTATTTGTGTTAATTTCTAAATCAACAATCCAATAGGGTCGCTTGTATACACCAGATATAAAATGCTCATTTGAAACAGGATCAAAAATATCTATTCTTTTATTATCCAAGTAAATAGCAAGTCCCATTTCGGCAAACTTACGCAACGATAATAGATTTTCTTTGAGTGCATTCGCGAAAATAACTTTGTCGATTTCTAAACTTTTACCATTTTCCAGACTAATTTCTATTTTTCCTACTCCCTCCGTTTTTAAATTCGCTGAGTTGTTTTTATTCGCGCATCTGATCTCACCACACTTTAACTCATCGAATGTTTTGAAAATCAATCTGGACTTGGTTAAATGTTCTGTTGCGCCCGAATCTGCTAGGAATTTTGTAACGCATCTACCTAGATCTGATTTACCCGTGGTAGTGTACACGTCTTCGGTGTTCAGTAGATTACATTCTACTATGAAATTATTTTTGCATTTTTCAACTAAGTTTTGTACTATATACTCACCTTTGTTTCGATTTTGTTGATCCGATGATTGGCTAGTGTTTTTCTTCTTTTCGTCGACTTTTTCACCATTGCCCTTATTGCTATTGTTTTTATATCCACTCGCACCTTTCGCACCCCTGAATCGACCTCTTTTCGAGAAATGTGTATACCTACTTTCCATTTTCCTTTTCAAACCTCGCCTTGTAAAACCGCTTCGAAACGCACCGCGATTATGATTATTATTTTGGTTGTACCTCACAGATCCTCTGCATCTGCCCCTCGACGTACTTGACATGGATTCAACTTGGCTGGTGCACTCTGGGGCCTTGTGCCCAAATTTCCGACATTTATAACATAGTGGGCCTTTTCCAATGTTAGGGCAATTTCCGGCCATGTGTCCATATGATTGACACTCGTAGCATCGTGGGCCTGCTGACTGCGCTAAGTTAGCCGCCCGAATTTCACTCTTCTCACCTCCATTCGCCTGGTTTCTCGCTGCTTCATCCTACATTACCAGCATTTTTAAATTTTCATACGTCGGGCCGTTACCTTTGGTACTCTGAGTTACAAACTCTATTATTTGCAGAGTTGGCACAGAGACTTTGACTGCATTGTAGAATAGAGATCTTTTCTCATCATCAGATAGAGGTATGGCATTCGGAGAGTTTTCGTAACTCCTAACAACATCCTCAAACCTTTCACTAAACTCTCCTGCTTTTTCTTTACCAATTATATATTTCATATTGTATAATTGTTTTTTAATATCGAAAGAAGTCACATTATTTTCACACCTTTTAATCTCTCAATTTATTTAAAATCTCAACTGGATTATACAAGTGCATAACCTTAGAATGATAGTGGTTTTCTAAGCGGTTTATTCAAATATCCCGCACTTTGAATTTTTGTTCATTTAAAATCTTTTCATCTACAATATCACACCTTATTTTTCCATCTATAACGTACAATAAATCAAATGATCTTAATTCAGAACTAAAGAAATCATAAAAATGTTCAAATTTCATATCTGATGTTAATTTGTAATCTCTTTTTACACCCATACTTTTATTTACTATTTCCAATTTTAATGTTTCTTTTATATCTTTAGATATTGAATTTATACCACTCTCATTTGCTTTATTTTTCTCCGATCTCATAAAATCTTTACAGCTCTTTGACTATATGAGAAATTCTAACATTGAGATTTGTTTCCTCCGTAGGCCATATCTCGCCCTCAGTATTATCATCTTTTCCACTCACCTCTGGTTCTTCATAATTCAAGAACTCTTGTTTAGCTTGCAAAAGTAATTCAACCGCATCTTCCATTCTGTTCACTGTTCTTTTGACTTCGTCAAACTGCTTCGTATAATCATCGCGAATCAGTTGTTTTAATTCTTCAATACTTTTTAGACTGCCTCTCCTTTTTGCTCTGTGCCAATTCCTTTTTCACCTCCTGAATAATTTTTGTGAACTGCTCCATCATTGTGGCGGAAGCGAGGCACATTTTCTCTACTGTTTTGATTAGTTCACTGACTTTGCACTCCTGTGACTCTAATCTCGCCTCAACTGATTTTATATTTTCATTTTTATTAATATCTTCAATCGCATTTGTCGTAGATATATGTTGCTTATTTGACAATATATTTTTGAAGTCGATCTTGGTTTTTACATTGCTTTTAATTTGAGGTTGGGGTTTACCTGATTTTATCGCGTTAACTATTGTCTGTTGTGTTATACAACTCGCCTCTTTCTTTTTGACAGAAACCAAGGCCACGTATTGCTCCACGGAAATATTTGATTGCTTATAATTGGTAAGCTATTATTAAGACGCATTCCTTTTAACAAACGAGTGTCACCATCAGACGAAAAACCAGCAATAGTTATATCAAATTTTTTTGCTTCTTTTTTTATAAAAGTCCACCGCTCAAGAATATCTTTTGCATTAAATTTATTATCTGTGCTGAACAGAGATAAGCAATATGCAGGGACATTGCAAGATAAAGATTAAGCCATTATTACATATGCATATGTAGCTTTAGTACCAATTTTAAAAAATTTTGTATAACCTGCAGATGTAGCAACATATTTCTTTTGATCAGGTAAACCATTTTTTAAAGGTAAAACAAATCCAAACACTTTATTTGACCGAGAATCATATTCAATTTTTCCCGTAATGCGTGTAGCATCTTCAGCAATCCAGATAACCTTTGAAGCATTTCTTTCCTTTAAATGCTGCACTAAACCATTAAAATCTATTTTACCTTCCTCTTACTTCCATTACATTCATAACTTCTACTGTATCTTCCTTATTATTTACCTTATTATTTTGACTAGCCTTTTCTATATTTCCTGTATTTGCAAACTCAATATTGTGACCTATTTTCGCGTTTGAAAACTCC
Organism: Camponotus pennsylvanicus; assembly: GCA_023638675.1. Taxonomy (NCBI): domain Eukaryota; kingdom Metazoa; phylum Arthropoda; class Insecta; order Hymenoptera; family Formicidae; genus Camponotus; species Camponotus pennsylvanicus. Next base: position 74,400 of record JALHBL010000429.1, read on the forward strand.
GGTGCTTTTGATGTATAATGAGTAATACGACTTTTTTCATTAACAAATTTAGTTGCAGATGAATTTGTGTTTTGAATATGTTTTTTAAGTAAATGCATTTGAAAGTTAGAATAAATCCAACGTTTTGATTTTGAACCTCGTTTAGAAAATTGAAATATATTATAATTTGCACCACAAAAGCATGTTATGACACAAGTCAATTTACCTGCATCTAAACTTGTTCTTATAATTATATTATTAAATGGTTCTCTTAAAGTTTCCCATTCATCTTTGGTTACTTTGCCTTGTGCCCAGGAAGTAATTGTTTTTTGTATTCGTATATTTTCTTCCAAAATTATGGATTTAAATGATTCTTCAGATGTTGATGAGTTATTATTCATTATCTCTTCATTTATAGAAGATGAAGTACTTGCTTGATTTAAATTCAATTGATGTAATATTTGGCTTCTCTTATTCTTGCAATTAGTTGTCATCTTTCTTACATATCTTTATGTGATAATTTTTTTTATAATATTCAGAAAGAAGAGCTATTATGCGTTTAAATCCGGGCACTATTTCAAATAGCGAAGGATTTTTCCAGTACAGGCCATAATACTTTGGTAAATCTTCTTTATCTATAATTTTATGTAAATCATTTCTTGCAAACGACACCATGTCTGTAATATCCGAATCATTTATATTGGATATAATAATCTCATTTTCAAATCCATTAGCTATTAATAAGTTTTTTAAAGATATAGGAATTTTTATATTTAAAGAGCTTTCAGCTTCAGTAAACACATCAATTTCTGAATTGAGTAATTTTTGCTGAATGTTATCCTCAGATCCTGAATTTATGCCTGCCATCTATAAAATATATATTTTTTTACATAATGAAGATGATTAAATATTATAAATAAAGATTATAGAGGTTATGTAGATTTTTCTTACGTATATCACATTTGTAAGACTAATAGGCTGCGTTCAGCAGAAAAAGTAGCTTTGCAACTGTTATAAAATTTTTTATTTGATTGATTTATTACATTTAGATCGATAAGAACTAAGGGCAAGAACGGCCAAGAATTTCGACAAGAATTAATCGTATTGAAGAATCTTACAACAGTTACAAATAAGTTGCTTTTTCTGCTGAACACAGTCATAGTAAAACTGTATAAGTTAATATCTACCTTAATAGATTTACATAAATACAATTTATTTAAATCATCTAATGTATATCCAAATTTCGATGACGACGTAACAAAACGAGAACAATAGTAGTGATAGCAGCGCTGAACAGCATTACCGGCGTTTACCGACCGGAATACTCAACGGATAACATCATAAGATATTTATACAATTTATCTAAAATTTAAAAACACGTTTTATTGAGTGTTGTAATTGTGACATAAAATTATTATTTGGAAAAGACTTAATAATACTTTAATAACGTCCATAATACGCATTAATACTTCAATAAAACCTAATAATGCCCAAGTAATGCCCAGTAATGCCCAAGCAATGCCCAGTAATGTCCAAGCAATGCTCAGTAATGCCCAAGCAATGCCCACTAATGTCCAAGTAATGCCCACTAATGCCCAAGAAACGCCAGTAATTCCCAAACAATGCCCAATAAGTCTAGTAATGCCTCAAATCTGTACACCGCAATGCCCTCAACGGTTTGCCCCTCGGTGAGAGTTTATTATTATTGTCTCCGCTATTAGAATCTTATGAAATGTTATGAAAATATCAACATCCATTTATTCATCTTTTAAATTTTTAGGAATTCAATCCTTTGCTATCAATTCATGTTTGTATATTATTTTTTGTCCATTGCATACAATGAAAATGAAAATTATTTATCATGTCAATGCAATAATTTACAAAAGCAACGTCATGTATTGTCATATAAGATAGATTTGAAAATTTAGTCATATAATTTTTTAACTTCTATATGCGTATATACATTTCCAACGATTATTATATTTTAATGATGTAAACACTACACATATATATTTCTTCAATTATAATTACAGCAATATAGATCAAATTATCTATATCGCATTAATTGTATGAAGTAATATATATGTATAATGCTTATATCATTAAGATATTTACATGAGGAATATATGTACGCATATGGTCAAAATATTATATAAATACATTTTCAATTTTATCTTATATGATTTAATACATGACATTGTTTTTGTACATGATATATTAAATTATCATTTTCATTTGCAATGAAGAAAAAATGACAGTGTATATACATGTCTTGATAGCAAAAGATTGATTCATACTATTTAATAACGTTCATAAATAACATAATATATTAGAAATTATATAGTATAATATAATATTTTAGAATTTTGTTTTATACAGAATAATTAAATATGGAAGTGTTCATTTATAAGTTATTTCATAAATTGCAACCTCAATTTCTAATGCATAATATGATATAAGCTTAAGGATTTTTAAACAATAATTTGCATTGTTTAAAATGCAAATGACCTTTTTCGCAGTACTGATGGAGATATTGCAAGAAAACATCATGATATCCATAACAAAGACATGAAAATCTTATGTACATGTGAAAATAAGAAAATCTATTATTTATATGAATATTATCAGAAATGCCACTGCATTCTTTTCTTATTAACAAATATTTTAATATACAATATTTATTGTAATAATTGTAATATATCTTAATCGAAGTAGAATTTGTTCCAGCATAATCACATACACAATTTAACTTTCTTTAATATCTTTTTTATTTTCTTATTATAATTCTTTGTTTTTTATGTATACAACTTTTTTCATTAAGAAAAATATTTTATTGTTACACAAATATTTGCACTTTCATAATTGCACTTTTATAATTAATAATTTAATTGCACTTTCTTACACTTACAAAATTGAAATTTTAATTATAATAATTCATGAATGCAGTCTTTTATCATTGCTTATTATTAAAATAAGTATAAGAAAATAATCATAAATAACAAAAACAAAATTAATTTTTTATAAAAACGAAAAAAAAGTAATCTATTCTATATATAATATATATAAGTAATCTATATAATCTTTTATCAAAATAAAAAAAAAGTAATCTATAATTTCTTGTAAAAATAAAAAAAATATTCTTCTATTATAATGTATACTATCATTATATACAGGGCGATCCCGAAAAACGTTTTGTCTGTAAAATGACGTATTCCTGACACCATTCTAAGACAATTTTTCCTTTGGCAAAATTTCGTGCAAAGCATAGTTTTTGAATTATTAAAGGAAGTAGTTAACGTATGACGGGTCGAATACAAGAGGCAGGCAAGGGTGGCGCGATTCACGTCAGACGCGGGAGCTTACGCGGGACGCCTACTGCGATCAGCTGGTCGCTATACTATGCACGGACATACATGCGAATACATACATTCTCTTTCTCCCTCTCTCTCTCTCTCTCTCTCTCTCTCTCTCTCTCTCTCTCTCTCTCTCTCATTCGCTCACTTACCCATGTTTTTTTTTTACGAAGGGAAAATGCATTTTATGCATACTCACAGGTCGGTCCGGTGAGTTATGTGGGACTCGAGTACCAAGTCTAATTACCAACTCGGTACTCCCTACCCACTAAAAACCCCTCTCTTTTCACGAATTTCCTTTGACACACTGTCCCTCTGACTTCCCGAGATCTGTTTTCACATAACGTCAAAAAATAGTTATCATTACCTTGTTCGATGACTTTTGATGTATTGCTGTAATTGCTTGAAGGAGAAATAAATTTTCCGATAGATCGTACGTTCTCAAATTTAAATATTTATTACTTGTACTATTATCATGTGAAATATTACCGATTTTCGATCATTGATAATAAATAGTTAAAAATAAATAGGTTAAATAGATAAATAAATAAATAGATAGATAAAATAGTTAAATAAATTTAATATTAATATTTTACATGATAATAGTAAAAGTAATAAATATTTTAAAGGCACTTATTTAATCTAATTAATTTTTAAATAGATATCATACGATGTATGGATATCACACACATTCATGATAATAATAATATTAATATGTTAAATGTTTATTATGTTTACCGCATTCTTCAATCGAACACATGATCGCGTTCGATAGCGCCAGTAGTACCTTAACCTACCGCAACCTACCATGACAGAAAACTGCTTGCAGTCGCCGAGTAATTATCGTCGCATTGTCGCGTCGTCGCGTCGTGTAGTAACGTGTCCGCGCGTGTTTCTTTCATCGAGTGATTTTTAATCGCCAACAGTTATTATTCGACAGTGATTAATAGTGATTAGTGATAAAGTCATTAGTAAATTTCTCGTCTCATCGAGTGAGTAAATAAATGTGATTACGTTAAAGTTTATAAAAGAATACAGTTCATGAAAGAAGAAAAACTCAGTTAATAATTTAGTGTGGATTTCTTGTCTTTTGCAACGTGATATCTACGTTCAATTTGAGAACGTACGATCTATCGGAAAATTCATTTCTCCTTCAAGCAATTACAGCAATACATCAAAAGTCATCGAACAAGGTAATAATAACTTTTCTGACGTTATGTGAAAACAGATCTCGGGAAGTCAGAGGAACAGTGTGTCAAAGGAAATTCGTGAAAAGAGAAGGGTTTTTAGTGGGTAGGGAGTACCGAGTTGGTAATTCGACTTGGTACTCGAGTCCCACATAACTCACTGGATCGACCGGTGGGTATGCATAAAATGCATTTTCCCCTCTCTCGTAAAAAAAAAAAAAAAAAAAAAATACAGGTGAGTGAGCGAATGAGAGAGAGAGAGAGAGAGAGAGAGAGAGAGAGAGAGAGAGAGAGAGAGAGAGAGACAGACAAACAGACAGACAGACAGAGAGAGAATGTATGTGTTCGCATGTGTGTCTGTATGTGTATAGCGACCAGCTGATCGCAGCAGGCGCCCCGCGTAAGCATCAGCGTCTGACGGTGAATCGCGCCGCCCTTGCCTGTCTCTTGTATTCGACCCGTCATACGTTAACTACTTCTTTTAATAATTCAAAGACTAAGCTTCAAACGAAATTTTGCTAAAGGAAAAATCGTCTTAGAATTCGGTCAAGATTTTGTTTTTGCAAAAGCATAACGTTATTTAGAATCACCCTGTATATATATATCGGGACTTTGCGTTCTCTTTCTATCGTGCCGCGCTCACTTCCCGGTCTATTCTCGCGCTCTCGCAATCATTTGCTGGTCCTTCGAGCCGGATCGCTTGTCCGGTGCCGTGCAGTGAAGTGAGTGGCCGTGCCCTTTCAGTGACCTTCTGTGCTATTCCGGACAGTGTCTGCATAGAAGAAGAGAGAAATCATGAGTCGTAAAGCAGAATTACTAATTACCGCCGCAACAGATCTCTACGGCAAAATCGCCCGCACTCATGATAATCTAATGAAGCTGGGCTCTGCCAAAATCACGGTGGGCGCCGTGGAGGCGCGCTTGCAGTCCTTGGAAAAGTATTGGTCCAAATTCGACACACACAACGACGAGCTCCTGAACTACTTACAAGGGGATGACGCGACCTTGGGAACACCGATTTGAATAAAATTTTAAGTGCGTGTAGTACTCGACCAAAGAAGTTTTTGAGGAAAGTGAGAGGACGCAACGCTCAGCCGGTTTTGAAAAAAACCAAGCGAAAAATATGCCATATCTTGTATACCGGTGAGTTTAGATTGATTGTCAAGTAAGCGACGTAGCTCGGGCGGTAAAGGCCGAGACTACTACGCTGCGGATCACAGGTTCGATCCCGACCTGTGGTAGTTTCTTTTTTCTTTTTTTTTCTTTTTTTTTACGCGAAACCTGCAATATTTTTTTAAAATGAAGTAAATTTACTAAATAATTTTATTTTTTTGTTTTTATTTTCCATTACGAAAGGCAATTTAATTTATTACTTTTTGCTCTCAAGTGTCAACCGTCGCCGTTAGTAGTTCACTTTGAACTGATGGCTCTGGTTAAAGTCTGGCTAGGATCGAACAAGATTTCAAATGTATAGGTGTATACATAACACAATAGAAAAGGCAGGAAGGGACTAAAAACCGTTACCTGATGAAAACAGGTATACAAGTTACGGTTGGAGTAGTAGCGAAGTTGACAATGGGTTTAAAAATTATGTACCGAATATTTTTCGTATTAAATTATAATTAATTAATAAGTGGCGTAATTATTAATATATTTTTTTGGCTAATATCGAGTAGAATATATAGAATTGTAAGGTTTTATGAAATTGAATATAAATTAACGACATATCGTAAATAAATTAAATTGCCTTTCGTAATGGAAAATAAAAACAAAAAAATAAAATTTGTAACGATGCATCCCGATGCATCGTTCCGATTCCCGGCAATGCCATCCGCCGGAAGCTGCCGCCCGGCAGAACACCCGCCGGGCAGAGGCAGGGGCGCGGTGCGCCCACCTTTTTAATCGTTCATTACGGCCCAGAGCCGTTAAGGGCTCAAAACGGCCGAACACCGCCGATCAGAGCCGAGGTGGCCCGAACCGCCGACCGGCGAAAACCCGCGTTCGGCGCTTAACCCGAACCCCTCCGAACGGGCCCGACCGTACCGTTTCCGAAAAACCGTTCGGAAGGGGTTATACCGCCGCGCGCCGACGCGGGCAATTAGTCGGTATAAAAAGGGGACATCTCGGCGTCTAATGACCAGATTCCTGATCTAAGCAGTACGCTTCAGCAGCAATCCAGTACGCTTCAGCAGCAATCCAGAAATCCTACCAAGCACTCAGTACAGAGGACGAAAGGTGGAGCGCGCTCCGTCTTAGCCGAGAGATCTGGATTCCGAAATACAAGTGCAAACCATCTAATCCGCAGCTGGGCCATCACGGAAGGTGGAGCTCAGAGCCGCCCCGAGTCGAGAGTTCTCGACCCAGCTGCAACGCGATTACCATCCTTCGCGACGCGATCCTATCTCGCGCACTTTGACATCGAGCGCAGAAGCGCATTCAACTATCGCGGCCTCCGCCGCCGCGCGTATCAACCGCACCGAGCGCAGAAGCGCATTCAATTATCGCGGCCTCCGCCGCCGCGCATATCAACCGCACCGAGCGCATAAGCGCATCCGTTTATCGCGGCCTCCGCCGCCGCGTATTTTGTTATCGAGCGCACAAGCGCATCCGTTTATCGCGGCCTCCGCCGCCGCGTATTTTGTTGTCGAGCGCATAAGCGCATCCGTTTATCGCGGCCTCCGCCGCCACGTGTTTTACTACCAAGCGCATAAGCGCATTCATTTATCACGGCATCCGCCGCTGTGAATAAAGCGCACCGATTATAATAAACCGAACGCGGACTTTAAATTGTAGCACCGGGGAAATAATAATTCTCGTGAAAGCGACCGTCGATTCCGAGAATCCGAGGATTCCAAGAACACCGGGATTCCCCGCGGAAAAAGTACCGCAAAAACACGCGCTGTCTCGCGTGTTGTAAACATCGAACAGGTGTTCGCGATCGAAGACCGAAATTAAATACGAAACTGCATTTGTCGCGTCATTAATTGACCAACTAAATTATCACACACACACACACGCACACACACACACCCACACACACATTCGCATACACATATTCTGTACATTGCAATAAATACGTTCATTTAACACACATCGCGTATTTTCTTTCCAACGAATCTCGCACCGACGATCTATCCGCGCAGCGAAAGAACGTCCGAAAATACGACCGTTACAAATTATTTATTAAATTTACTTCATTTAAAAAAAATATTGCAGGTTTCGCGTAAAAAAAATGAAAAAAAAGAAAAAAGGAAACTACCACAGGTCGGGATCGAACCTGTGACCCGCAGCGTAGTAGTCTCGGGCTTTACCGCCCGAGCTACGCCGCTTACTTGACGATCAATCTAAACTCACCGGTATACAAGATACGGCATATTTTTCGCTTGGTTTTTTTCAAAAACGGCTGAGCGTTGCGTCCTCTCACTTTCCTCAAAAACTTCTTTGGTCGAGTACTACACGCACTTAAAATTTTATTCAAATCGGTGTTCCCAAGGTCGTGTCATCCCCTTGTTAGACCAAATCGCAGATTCGGAGTACTTAAGGCTCGACATACCCGCTCTGGCTGAGGAGGCCTACCTCAGTAATAAAGATATGCTGCTAGACCTTCTACGTAGCCTCAAGGCCGAGGAAAAGGAAGCTGCTACGAAGGCGCGAGAGCCGTCATCTCGGGCTCCTCGCACTACGCTTCCACGAATACAGCTGCCACCGTTTTCTGGGCTCTACCAGGACTGGTCCTCCTTCCGGGACCTCTTCAACTCCATCATCGGCCAGGACACCGCTATCTCCCAGGTAGAAAAGCTGCACTACCTGAGGACGTGCCTGAAGGGAGAAGCAGCTTTATTGGTAGGAGATCTACCAGTCACCGGCGAGAACTTCACCCGAGCCTGGACAGAGCTAATTCGTCATTACGAGAACAAACGCCTCCTGGTTCGTTCGTTTCTCTCTCGCTTCTCGTCGCTTCCGGTACTGAAGGGTGAGTCCGCTTCTGAATTGCGCAAATTATTGCACGGTGTTATTAATACGGTCAGCTCACTCGAGAGCATTGGTCGACCGATTACAAGCAGCGAGGACTATTTCGTCTACTCGGTAACTGAGAAACTCGATCCCCGATCGCGGCGTGAATGGGAGCATTCGGTCAAGGGTACGACGCAGCCGCCGTCATACTCCACGTTGAGATCGTTTCTTGAAGAAAGATTGCAAACTCTCGAGGCCCTTCAGTCCTCGAAGGCCGGAGCCCGCTTCTTCCAAATCGAGCGCTTGTTCCAATCGATCCGCGCGCGTACAACACGCGCGAAAATCAGAGTATAAGCGTGGTCGTTGTTCCGTCTGCCAGCAAGATCACTACATAATGTTCTGCGACGGGTATAAGCCGAAAACCGCGGCCGAGAAGAAACAGCTGGTGGAAACTGCCAACTTGTGCTTGAACTGTCTTGGCAAGCACAAAGTCAGCGAATGTGCATCGAAAAAGGCTTGCTCAACTTGTGGCGATAGGCACCACACTACACTGCACGACGCGTGCACCGCATCCGCTATCTTAAAGACTTCGCACACTACGCGTAATTCGCCGAACGTTCCCGTCGCCGTCTTGCTCGCGACCGCACGCGTTCGCGTAACGGATCGGTACGGAGTTATGCACGTCGCTCGCGCACTAGTGGACCAGGGCTCAGAGTCCTCGCTCATCTCCGAGGCATTGGTGCAGCGCCTGAGACTCGCTCGAACACCCACATCCGTCGCCGTGTTCGGAGTAGGCGGAAAGCAAACGGGGTGTGCCCGCGGCCGAGTAACCCTCAATCTATCATCTTTAGGAGGTGGACCAACGGTGAGGGTCTCGGCACTAGTATTTCCTCGGCTGACAGTATATGACGGTGGGATCAAAGCCGACTCAAATGCTTGGAAATATCTTGACGGACTGGACCTGGCGGATCCAGACTTCCTAACGGCAGACCCGGTGGACATTCTGTTAGGCGCGGACGTTTATGCAGCCATTCTTCAGGAAGGCGTTCGCAAGAGTGAATTTCATCAACCTGTGGCGCAGAAGACCTCATTGGGATGGATTCTCTCCGGCTGCGTCAGCTCTCCGAGAGCATCGCGCCGCGCTATCGCTAACGCGTGCACCACCGAGGAAGATCTGTCGGTTCTCGTCCGTCAGTTCTGGCAGCAGGAGGAGCTTCCCGTCCAGGATTCGTCTCATAGCTTTGAGGATCGAAAGTGCGAAGAATTCTTTCGCCGAACATATACTCGTACTCCGGAAGGTCGATACATGGTTCACTTTCCGGTACTCGAGCCACTGTCGGATCTCGCAGCCACGCGCCAATCCGTTCAGCGAGTCTTGGCGAGCATGGAAAAGAGGTTCGTTCGGGAGCCTCATCTTCAAGACTTGTACAAAGACTTCATGAGGCAGTACGAGGATTTAGGACACATGAGCCTGGCTGACCCTCCGACGTCAAATCGAATCGGCTACTTGCCGCATCACGGCGTCATGCGCGAAGCTAGCTCCACAACCAAGCTGCGCGTCGTATTTAATGGCTCCTCAACCGTATCGTCCGGAACCTCTTTAAATCAACACCTTCTGGTGGGGCCAAACTTGCTGCCGCAGCTCGCCGACATTCTAGCAAAGTGGCGTCGTCATTGCTACGTCCTGGCAACGGATGTGGAAAAAATGTATCGTCAGATACTCATCCATCCTGAAGACCGCGACCTGCAAAGGATTTTATGGCGTTACAAGGAGGTCGACAAAGTTCGTGAGTATCAACTTAATACAGTTACTTACGGACTCGCGTGTGCTCCATTTTTAGCCATGCGCACTCTTCGCCAACTCGCGGATGATCAAGAGGAGCGATATCCCCGCGGCGCCGCTATCATCCGCCGTGACGTCTACATGGACGACGTACTCACGGGCGCAGACACCAAGGAAGAAGCATTGCAACGGCAGCTAATTGATCTCTGCATGGCGGGCGGTTTCCCGCTACGGAAATGGTCGACGAACAATCCCACGCTCTTGGCTGCCATCCCCGTCGAACATCGCATGAGGCAAGAAATTCGCGCGTGGCGGCCACATGAAACCCACGCGACGCTCGGACTCCAGTGGCATCCAGCCACTGATTGCTTCTCGTTTGCGACGAGGCACATATCCGTGACGCGGATAACGAAGCGCTCCGCTCTCTCTCTAACGTCACGCCTCTTCGACCCGCTCGGATGGCTGGCTCCTGCGGTCATGAGAGCCAAAATTGCTCTTCAACAGATCTGGCTCCAGGGCCTTGGATGGGACGACCCTCTCGACGACATCTTGGCCAGGACGTGGCACAACTATCAGACGGAACTCCCGCTGTTAGAGCAGATACGAATTCCCCGGTGGATGGGTTATCACACGGCGAACACCGAGATCGAGGTGCATGGATTTGCTGACGCCTCCGAGAGCGCCTACGCCGCTGCAGTCTACCTACGAATAAAGAGCAAGAAGTCTTGGGATACAGCCTTGCTCGCTGCAAAAACGAAGGTTGCCCCAGTCAAACAGGTATCATTACCTCGCCTCGAACTCTGTGCAGCGACACTCATGGTCAGGCTAGTTTCTCGCCTGCGAACTGTGCTCGAACTTCCACAGGTCCCCGTGCATCTCTGGTCGGATTCCACAGTGGCTCTTGGATGGATAAGGGGCCATCCTGCTAGATGGAAGACATACGTAGCCAACAGGGTAGCCGAAATCCAGGTTACCTGTCCAGACGCGCGATGGCACCATGTTCCCGGCCGGGAGAACCCTGCGGACTGCGCTTCCCGCGGTCTGTCACCAAGTCACCTTGTCGACCACCAGCTCTGGTGGCAAGGCCTTTCGTGGCTCAAGGCGGATGCTCACTCTTGGCCAAAGGCCGCCGTTACGAATACCGAGGAGGCTCTACCAGAAGCACGAGTCAAGGTCCACGCAAGCGAAGTATCTGAGCCGCCCGTGAAAGAACCTGAGGAACTGCTGCGATTCTCCTCTCTTAACAGGCTGCAGGCCTGGTGTCGACGTTGGCTTCCCCGACGTAAAATCGAGAGCCAGTCAGCCACCGATCTTAATGCTGCCTATGGAGCAGCTCTATCCACGACCGAGCTCGATGCTCGACTGTTATGGATCCGGTTGGCGCAAGCCGGAAAATTTAAGCTGGAATTAACAGCTCTACGACAGAGTCGAAGCCTGCCAAAATCCAGTCCACTTATTCGCTTTACTCCTTTTGTAGATTCTGAAGGTCTACTCCGTGTGGACGCCTGAAGCAAGCGCTGCTGGCCTATGACGAGCGACACCCCATCATCCTGCCTAGCGACTCTCACCTTACACGACTCGTCATCGACGCCTGCCATCTCCGCGCACTTCACGGTGGAGTTCAGTTAACCTTGGGTCTGTTGCGGCAACGTTATTGGATTCTTCGAGGCCGCGCTATCGTCAAACAGCGAATCCACCAGTGCGTGACGTGCACGCGATGGCGAGCGGCGACTCCCCAACAGATCATGGGCAACCTTCCTCGAGAGCGGGTAACACCGGCGAGACCATTTCTTCACGCCGGGGTAGATTATGCCGGACCCATTCTTCTGCGGACAACCAAGGGGCGAGGTCATCGGACTAACAAGGCCTTTATCGCCATCTTTGTCTGTCTGGCTACGAGAGCCGTGCATCTGGAGGCCGTCTCAGACTACACCGCGGACGCCTTCCTAGCAGCGCTACGCCGATTCATCTCCCGGCGTGGCGTGTGCAGCACCATCCGCAGCGACTGCGGCACAACTCGTCGGGGCCGACGCTCAACTGAGAACCCTCTTCACGGCGAGTAATCCGGAGCGACGTGCAATTGAGCAGCGGCTTGCGGCAGAGAGCATCCAGTGGAAATTCAATCCACCATCAGCCCCCCACTGGCGGCATATGGGAAGCCGCCGTCAAATCGGTCAAACACCATCTGCGCCGGGTGTTGGGAGACGCGAAGCTAACATACGAGGAGATGAGTACTCTCCTCGCTCAGATTGAAGCATGTCTTAATTCCCGGCCATTACAGGCTCTCTCAGACGATCCAGACGACCTCGCAGCCTTAACGCCAGGGCACTTTCTTGTGGGATCGGCGCTGACAGCTATCCCGGAGCCGTCTCTGGTGGATCAACCTTCCAATCGGCTAACCCGCTGGCGTCTCCTTCAGCAGATGCGAGACCATTTCTGGGATCGATGGGCAAGGGAATATCTGCATGGACTCATCCATCGTCCGAAGTGGTGGAAAAGGAGCGAGGACTACAAAATCGGACGACTGTGTCTCATCCGCAATGAGATGACTCCGCCGACGCGGTGGCTTTTGGCGCGCATCGTGCGAGTCCACCCAGGCGAGGATGGACAAACTCGCGTCGTAACCGTTCGGTCCGCTACCTCGGAGCTCACTCGACCGATTGCGAAGCTCGTCCTACTACCTCAACGCGACAACGACATTGTAGAAGGGTCGTCGTCTCAATAGCGACCACATCATTCTAATTTTTTTTTCCTTTTTTCTCTTCTCTTCTTTCTTTTGTTAATTTTTTTGTTAATCACTGTAAACAATTATCTGTCCTTGTCTAGGTTCGATCTATTAGCAACCGTCACCATAACTAACGGCATACGTCTCCGCCTCGATTCTCGACCGCCAGCAGGAGCATACCGCGCATCCACTGCTCAAGTCGCCTGATTTCGCCAAACGCTTTCGGCGAGGCGGACGGGATGTTCGAAACGCATCGAGCATTAAAAAATTAATTAAGACTCGTAATTGTGCTCGTCAAAAAAAAGGAGAGTCGAGGGCCCGACCGTTCGTTCGGCGCCCCTGGCAGCCGATAGCGAGAAATCTCTTTGTCCGCGCAAATCCAAAAACAGCGCTCGTCCTTCTCGAAAGATCTAATAACAACAAAGCATGTTAGATCGTTAAATTTTAAACGTTATCTTAGCAACCGTCGAGTGCTTGAAAAATCTGGATCTTTCGAGAAGGGCTTGAGTATAAATTGACGCGATCAGAGAGCGCTGGGCCTTTTGTCAAAAAGTCTCCGACGCGCTCATTTCGCTCTCAGATATTAAAAGTGCTTTCCGTTGCTCGCGGATTCTATCGATTCTTTCCGTCGCTTGCGGATACGAAAATTCGGCTCGAGTTTTACGCTCGTTATTTCTTCGTTTAATTAAAAAGTGTAAATATATTAAACATATTATGTAATTGTGACTTAGAATAAAAGACTGTACATAGACATATATATACAGGGTGTATAAAAAAGGTCGGAACCCTTGAATATTTCGAAAAATATAAGTTTTATCAAAAAATGTTTCAGACAAAAGTTGTAGGGTTTAAAAAGTTCTATTTACTGGCAATATCATTTTGACCTTGAAGAGTCACTGGAAGGTCACTTCAATTTTTTTAAATGGAACACCCTATATATTTTTGCACATTCTTGTAGCTTATCTCGAGAGCTTTCCAAAACACTATAATTAAGTACCTTTTCGTTAAGTACTTTTTGAGTTATAAGGCTTGAAATAATTTCTTAATTTTACATAAACCGTAAAATATCTTGTAAAATATTCATTTTTCAATTATCTTACCTCAATACTTTTACGTACAAAATAATGAGAGGAATCAATTGGTGTAAAGAAAATACATAGTTGTTTCGAAGAAAAAATATGTAATTTGCAATTAACAATTCCATATTTTTTCTTAAAAACAACTATGTATTTTCTTTACACCAATTGGTTCCTCTCATTATTTTGTACGTAAAAGTATTGAGGTAAGATAATTGAAAAATGAATATTTTACAAGATATTTTACGGTTTATGTAAAATTAAGAAATTATTTCAAGCCTTATAACTCAAAAAGTACTTAACGAAAAGATACTTAATTATAGTGTTTTGGAAAGCTCTCGAGATAAGCTACAAGAATGTGCAAAAATATATAGGGTGTTCCATTTAAAAAAATTGAAGTGACCTTCACGTGACCTTCCAGTGACTCTTCAAGGTCAAAATGATATTGCCAGTAAATAAAACTTTTTAAACCCTACAACTTTTGTCTGAAACATTTTTTGATAAAACTTATATTTTTCGAAATATTCAAGGGTTCCGACCTTTTTTATACACCCTGTATATATATATATATATATATATATATATATATATATATATATATATATATATATATAAACACAGACAATTAAGGTCCTTGTTGTGAATCAAAAGTTAAGGTCCTTGTTATGAATCGAAAGTTAAGGTCCTTGTTTTTCTTCATAATATTCACGTTGAACTTACAGCAATCCTGCAATTTATAAAAAATAGTAATAATTAAAATATTTAAAGGCCTTTAATCTTCCTAACAAAAAATTAAACATTTTATATTTTTCTTGAATATGGCAATCTTTAAGTATATGTATATTAATTTCCAAGTGTTTATAAAATAATTATTTAATAATAATAAATATTTACGTTTGCGTAAAGCTTTCTGTTGATTGTGGAGCCATGTCTTTATTTGTGCCGATGTACGTCTAGCAAGCAATGTGTATTTTTTCTTTATTTTCTGAATGTCTTGTAAACATGGTAGTTTTAATTTTTCCATATATTCAGAAAATGCCTGTAGTGTTGTTTCCTTTTCTTTTTTAGACCAACGAATCCTTTTTGTTTTTCCATAAGGAGATGCTAGGTGAAAAATAAAGTTATTTAAAAAACTGCTCGTAAAATATGCGTGAAAGCAGCAATTGTGGTTATTCAGAATTTTCTTTAAGATCATGACAATTAAAATTTTGTAGGACAGATTTTATAAATTAATGTGTATAAATAATTAATGCATATAAATAATTTGAAAAGCTATAAACATATAGCACTTATAAAAACATTAATTGTGTATAACAATGTTTTTTAAATCTTTAAATATTTAATGGGAAGTACTCACTAGATCGTTTTCGTTTATCATTTTGCTTGTCCTGTATATTGAAATTATCATATATGTCTGAATTGTCTGAATTGTCTGAAATAAATGATTAATATTGACGTTAATATAAATATAAGTAAACATTGAATTTTAGATTCTTGATGTCGACTCTCGAATATAAAATAAACTTGTGTGATATTAATATTCGAGTAATAAGAGCCTATCGCGGATGTAATTGCGCGAAATTTTTCTTTGATACAATGATCAAGACTTTATTTGGAATAATCTCTTGGTTTGAGATTTAATTCCAACAAATTCCCATCTAACCCCCCTAGATGGAAGTAGGCGAGAAAAATATCGGTCCGAAAGGCGCTGAATCGGGAATCGAACCCGAGTCTTTCGCTTGCCGGGCGACTGCTCTCACCACTGACAAGTAACACTACTCAAGTGCCATTCGCCGATATTCTTGAAACTTTGCACACACGTAGTACATCGAAAAACATTAAACACGTGTTTTTTTATTTTGGCTAACAAGGCGTTTTAAGGTTAGAAAACGCATTCGAAAGTTTAACACCATTTAGCACAATGCTAACTAACGCTACTCATGAGTGTCATTCTCTTACAGCTTTTACGACATTTCTCTATCATAATTTCATTGTCTGCGTGTTTTTGAGATCGCTAATGACGATTTTGACATCAGTTATATCAATGTAGAGGCTGATGAAAAATGGCAAATTTAATAGTAGTCTTACGAAGGATGTCAAAATGTGACTGGGCAAATATCGGTGGGCAAACTTCTTAACACCCTTCTTTCAAATGACGGAAACAATAAGCAAATCACGAAATTTTAAGAAATTGAACCTTATGAAGACAGGATTATTAGGTCTTTTTAATGTTTCCAATTATACTATCTGACATATAGTAATCAGAACTGCCGATGGTAACTTATATGTTCAAGTTTCGTCTAACATGCTTACGATACCACAATTTGTACATATATTGTCAAAATGAATCATATTTTTACCGCATTTCATTATCATTATTGCAACTTTTGCTAATACCATTCATAACGAATAAGGTTTCATCAATCGTTTAAAGGTTGAAATCAGGGAGCAATACGACAGGCTTCTGATTACAATAAGTTATATTTACGAAGTATTATCTTTTTTCATTGCATATTTTCAAACTATAATTGATAACAATTAGTTTTTCATCGGCCGTTTTCACAGCACGGCTTTAATATTTTCTACATTGTGTATCTCTTTGAATACAATTTACAACAAATAGGTTTTCATCAGCTGTTTCCACGTCTACTATTTGTTATTAATTGTAATAACGTTAAGTTCTATTCTTTCTCTGCGTTTTTCTCGAAAAAATTCATCAAAACATGTCTATGAATCCAAAAAATATTCTTCGTTTACTAACATATAGTTTCAGTGATTCGCAGTATGATGTTGAATCGATTGTGACAGAAGATGAAAGATCATTTGCAGCTTATTGGCAGATCTCATTAAATCTTTTGTTGGTTCCAACGTGTTCACTGAAACTGACGAAACATTGTGTTATAATGATGACAGCGTAATACCTGATGCTGTTGAAGTCGATGACGATTTTGAAGATGACTTTGAATGTGTTGTTCAAGATGATAAAAAACTGAAAGTTGAGATAGACGTTGATTATAAAAACAGAGCGGTCAAGTTTTGGCGATCTGCTAAAAATGGTAACATAAGCTTTAGTACGGTAAAAAGTAGATTTAAGAGGGTTCCAGATAAAAAAACGTTGTACAGGTGGGAAGCACAAGTAGCAGAGGGAGGCACAAGGAATGAGAAATTGTTTCGTATCAGTACATATGTTTTAGATCAATTCAAAAATGCTATGGAAAAATCACTACCTGTTCATGATTTAGAGTTGAAAAGATGGGCTTTGAAAGCAAGGGATGATGTTAAACTATCAAATAAACTCTTCTCTGCTTCTTCCAAATGGATCCATACTTTCAAAGTGAGACATGGAATAGTATCTAGAAAGATTAACAAGTTTGTTACGAAAACCCAGATAACGAGTAAAGAAACTTTCGTACAGAAGAGTAATGAATTCGTTGCAACAGTGAGATCAGAAATATTATCCATAGAAGAAGATAATGTATTCAATTCTGATCAATCAGGCTTTAATTTAGAATCACATGCAGGGCGTACATTGTCATTTAAAGGTACTTTGAAAGTTGAATGCTTGGCTCAATCTATAAATTCACTGACTCACAGCTACACTATACAGCCTTTTATATCTGCAAGTGGGGTCTTAAAATCACCTTTGCTAATAGTGTTACAAGAGACACAAGGTAAATTTGGTCCGTCCCCAGCTAGCAAAATGATACAAACTTTGCACAAAGTTTGCAGCAAACTCGAGCAGACCTTTGCAGCAAAATTGCGACAAGGTGTGTCCGCGTTAAGCTTAGCTTTTGTTGGCAAGGTTTGTGACAACAGCATGACGCAAAATTCACGCAAATAACAGAGCAAGCCTTGCCGTGCACGATGTAATAGCAAATTTGTGGCAAAAACAGGGCAAGGTTTGCTCTGACACGATGAGACGTAAAATTCACGCAAATAACAAAGCAAACCTTGATGTGCATAGTATAATAGCAAATTATAGCAAGAACAGAGCAAAGGTTGTCGTAACAGTGCGGATTGTAATTAATAATAAATGAAATGAGCTTATTAAAAGGATTTTAATTAATAGTATTATTAATTAAATTTTATATATAAATAGATAAAAATAATTACATTTTCTTTATATTTTATTATTAATATTAATAAAAAATATATAGAATTTTAATTATTTCTATATTTATTTATTTATATAAAATTTAATTAATGCTTTTAATTAAAATCCTTTTAATGAGCTCATTAATTAATTGTTACGACATCCTTTGCTGTTTTTACTACAAATTTGCTTATATATTTGATTATATCAAATTGAGTTAATACTATTAATCTCTCTAAATAGAGGGATAATACTTAAGCAATTTCTTTAAAGTTTCTATTATCAAAAATTTATATTTATATCCATATTTATCTTCATATTTTTATTTAAAAAAAATCAGATATAATTTATAACCATATACACCTAAGCGTTTTATATGTATATAGATCGCTATTTAATTAGTATATATATATCACTGATCAATCCTGAAACACTCAATCAATCAACGTTACGAGAAGAACTGACCGAAGCTACCTTTTCTTTCGCTATTAGAATGATATTATGGGAGCGTCCGAAATGGCCACGTTCGAAATGGCCACGGGTAAATTCGACCACGTTCGAAATGGCCACGTTCGAAACGGCCACGTTCGAAACGGCCACGTTCGAAACGGCCACGTTCGAAACGGCCACGTTCGTAATGGCCACTCATTCGAAATGGCCACGGATAAATTTGACCACGTTCGAAATGGCCACGTTCGAAACGGCCACGTTCGTAATGGCCACGTTCGAAACAGCCACGTTCGTAATGGCCACTCGTTTGTAATGGCCACGTTCGAAACGGCCACGTTCGAAACGGCCACACGTTCGAAACGGCCACACGTTCGAAACGGCCACACGTTCGAAACGGCCACACGTTCGAAACGGCCACACGTTCGAAACGGCCACACGTTCGAAACGGCCACACGTTCGAAACGGCCACACAACTTTTCACGCGAAGCGAGGGGGGCGGGGTGGGTGCGGGAGGGGGACCGAAGGCCCTCCTTGCACCCCCCCCCCCCCGTGTGTGTGTGTGTGTGTGTGTGTGAGAGAGAGAGAGAGAGTGCGTGTGTGAGGGGATAGTGCTTCCAACATTCCGTGGCCATTCCGAACGTGGCCGTTTCGAACGTGTGGCCGTTTCGAACGTGTCCATTACGAACGAGTGGCCATTACGAACGTGGCCGTTTCGAACGTGGCCATTACGAACGAGTGGCCATTACGAACGTGGCCGTTTCGAACGTGGCCGTTTCGAACGTGGCCATTTCGAACGTGGTCAAATTTATCCGTAGCCATTTCGAACGTGGCCGTTCCGAACGTGGCCGTTCCGAACGTGGCCGTTTCGAACGTGGCCATTACGAACGAGTGGCCATTACGAACGTGGCCGTTTCGAACGTGGCCGTTTCGAACGTGGCCATTTCGAACGTGGTCAAATTTACCCGTGGCCATTTCGAACGTGGTCAAATTATATCCACTCGATATTATATATATCGTACGACGAGTTTGTCGAATGTAGCAATTGGTTAACAAATAGAGAATTTCTAGAGTCTCTATCTAATATTTAATCGTTACAACCAGCACTTTGTAGTATGAATGTAATATCGGCCTTAGACAATTGTGCTTTGCTTCACGCGTATTTAGACGGCGGGAAGATTGACACCATCTATTGCAGAATTATATAATGACTTAATATAATCAACATAGTTAATTTAAAATCTTGAGTCTTAGAATTATTCTTTACATGTTTAGATTTTTAATCTCTTTTCAAATATAATAATTATAGACAAATATAAATATATTATCTATATGTATAAATATAAATATACTGTCTATAGATATTTATATATTTGTCTATAATTATTATATTTGAAAAGAGATTAAAAATTTAAACATAACAAATAACTGCAGGATCAAGATTTTAAATTAATTATATATGTTGATAATATTAAAGTCATTATAATTCTGCCATAAATAGCATCAATTTTTACGCTGCCATATACGCGTGAAGTAAAGCATAATTGTCTAATAGCGAAAAAAAAGGTTGAGTTCTGTCAGTTCATCTGCAACATCTGATTAATTGAGTTTTTCAGGCTTGATCGGTGATATATCTGTTATAGTCTCACAGACTATAACCCGTACATAATTAAAATATTAAACGTTAGCAAATTATTATTGCTAAAGAAATATTATTGCTAAATGCGATATCGAGCATTCACCTCACGAAGTCACTGTCTCAGCGAACCACCAGCGAATTTGCCAATAAACGCGGAAGTGCAACGAAGGATTTCGACACCAAATCATCTTCGCTTGCACTTCAATTTGACCGCACCATGACCCCGTGTGGCCATGTTACTAAGCGGTCCCCCTCTCAAAAAACTCCTCAAACAAGGGTTTAAATACGGACCACTGGAGGAACACAGGCGAGTCGACAGTCGAAAAAACAAGTGTAATCAGTGTTAAGTGCGAACCGATACGCGTTATAAGAAAATTACTTTAAAGATTACTGTCAAAGACGAAGGACAAGGCGGAAAGACTCAACTAAATCAGCGCAGAAATAAGAAAGGCTCCTGTACAAATTAATGTATATTCTGATCTAAATACAAGGTATTATTCGTATAAAAGTATTTTTAATTGCTGAAGCAGCCGACACCCCGGCTCCTGAACCTCGGCGGCCTGAGATAATCCATATCTCCCGACTACACCCCACATCCCGTGACCCTCGCGGCACAACAAACTGGTGGCAGCGGTGGGATGCACGCCGGAAGAACCGCCGAATTCAGACCACTAACGGCTGAAACAGAAAGGAAAAAATACGAATTAAAAAATATACATTAAAAGGAAGCCTAAGAAAGCAAATACATTAAAGCGGATGGACTAAAACAAACCACCGAACACCTACGGACGACGGAAAGCAGATAAGGAATCACGGTCAAGCAGCTGAAAGCCGAAAGGAGACACCAGCGCTCAAGGACAAGCACCGATCCACAACCTCCGCAGAGGCAACGCATCGCCGACGGACAACGCGTCACCGTGGGACAACGACCCACATATCAACACGCAGCGTCAGCAATCGAGCAACCCGACACGCGACCATGCGAGTCATCGTACTACTAATGTAAGTCGCAAATTTATAATTAAATGTCGGAACAATTAAAGCGAGTTAGATTCCAAAGCCCGCGATTTCTTAGCGAGCCAGCACGATTGGCAAATAGATTAAAACTTGTAACACCGATACAAGTAGCGGAAGAAGCTGCTCGCGACATCCGAAATAGCGTACGAAAAAATTTAGAAGACTGCTATTCGAGTTCCGAATCGTCCGAAGCGCGCGAACTAGATAATAACGATAATTTCGAAAAAAACGAACGAAGCGTAAATCGAGTCACTTTTAGAAGAACTTATTCGCCATTATTCGTCGATCTTAGTATTTTCGAGCTAAATCCGGGAAGAAATATGGATAATATCCAACCCGAAGCTGTCGATAGGGAAATCGAACGCTTACGTGCACAAGCCGGACAAGAGGCTGCCGCGAATTACGAAGGCACAGATCACCCGGCCGAAAACACGAGTAATATCTTATTAACCGAACTCGTACATAGTCTCCGCGAAATGCAAGAAGAGATAAGAAATTTACACGAACAAATGCACCACTTGCGTACTAATCGAGGAAATTTTAATGAAATACGAGCAAATCCAGATGACGTTCCCCTCGACATAACATACGGTCGCACCGAACGAGATATAAGACATAGGCGTAGCACCGCTCCGCACTACTTACCGCTGAAAGAGGCGCGGATAATAGTAGTTAGCACTAGGCGGTTTCTAACTCAGGGATCTCAGGGGAGGTGAGGGGCGAGGGGATCTCAGCGGCGCGGGGGAATGACGTCACGCAGGATGGAGGGGGGATGACGTCACGCGGGACGGAGGGGATTTCGGAGGCGCGGGGGCTGCGGGGCGGGGGACGCACGTATAAACAAAAATGGCGGTATTCCTTTGAAGAAGATTTTGGGTCTCTCTCTCTTTCTCTCTTTATCCCTTTATCTTTCTATCCCCCTCTCTCCCCATCTCTATCCCTCTATCCCTCTATCCATCTCTTTATCCCTTTTATCTCTCTTTCTCTCTCTGTATTATCGTAAGTATACAATATTAGTCATAAACTTATATTTTGAAATATTTCGGGGTCCGACGTTTTCGAGCAATCTGTGAATCATAGCGAGATAACAACACATTTTTGAGATATTTCGGGGTCCGACGTTTTCGAGCAATCTATGAATCATAGCGAGATAACAGCACATTTTCAACCCTAGGTTCAGTTACAAAAAAATTTTTTCTTTTGTGCTCCCAACAATCTCTGAATATCCCTCTCTTTATCCCTTTTATCTCTCTTTCTCTCTGTATTATCGCAAGTATACAATATTACCAGTTAATAAACAATATAAATAGAAGTATTCTTTGAAGGATTGGGTGGATGGAAATGCGTGCGAAGAAATTACGTCATGATTTAGACTTAGAACTCTTTTTATTTATGTTTTATATATATTTTTCTTACGTACTATGGACTAAAAACTAAAGCTGCCAGTTCGCAATCGACGAGTTGATGCTTGTTGAAAGCGTCACTCGCGCGTATTACATTTGATATTTCTTTCGGATTTATTACAGTGGACGCGATATTGGAGAATTGCGTAAATTTGACATCAACTGTTTGGATAATTTTATCCAATCGATCAAAAGTTACATCTATGCATTGATCGAGATCGAACATACGATGTAACGTCGATTCGACCATCATCAAGCATACCTTTGAAGATTCGAGACTTATAAGTTTGACGTCGTTAATCGTACGAACTCTCACTGTTAGCGGTCCAACGCTTATGAAATTGTAGTCATCTTTAGAGTCGTTCCGAAGGAAATTTTGAATATTGCGACGTTGCTCGTAGAGTCCCTTCCACGTTTCGAGAGATAATATCAGTTCCTTTCCTCGATGATCTCCTATGACAATCTCCACGTAACTCGGTGGACCCACGTTGATACCAATTTCGAGGAATTTGAATTCCGTAGCTGTCAATGCGTATCGTCTACCTAGTATACGAACCGCACGACGTTCCAACGAAATGCTACAGAAAAATTAAAATAATAGTAATAATACAATTTGTAAAAATCGAAAAATAGAAAAAAGTTAAACGAAACTTACTCGTCGCATTTGTTCTCAAACGATGAAGTTTTATTACGGCTCGACACGTAATTATTCACGCGTCTTCCGACGCCGCTGCCGCTGCTGCTTCTTTCGACGTAGTACATTTCTCTGGGAGTTATGAAAAGTGAACCACGAGAGCGGTGTTAACGCGACACTGATCGTATAAGAAATAACCGAGTATACATGACGCTCATCTTCCAAAAGTATAATGTGGTGGGGGGATCAATGCTTCTAACGTTTTGAGTTTTAGGAGAAGGGGAGACGACGCTCAGATAAAAATTCTTAGAAACGCAAGGAAAGGTTTAGGGAGGGGAAATAAGAGATAACACATATTAATGTTTATACATTTTTTTATTTTTCTTGCAATTCTTTCTGGCGTTGCGACCACCAGTTAAATATTTTAAATACATTTTGTAATGCACAATTCTTAACATGTTTTCCACATCGCATACTATTGGTAATATCTAATTTATTTAGAGAATCAATATCTTTATAGTCTGCATCCAAGGTTTCAATAATATAGCCGTTTCCCACATCGCCTAGTATATCGGTCAGCCATTTTCGCTTTTCAAGTCCTTTAACGTACACGACAGATGATTCTTTTTCGTGTATCGTACCAACGACTGCTGTAGTAATTACACGCTGAGCCAAGTCATATGGAACGTTTCCGTCTTCCCATTGTAATCCGTGATGATTTCTAATCACCCATAAAACTTGACATCGCTCAGATTTTGTAAGCACGCTCCACGGTACGGGACTTGTGAAAAAGTAATGCGAGAGAACATATCCCTTTCTCAGAACCGCAGCTTCTTTCACGAAGAATAGTTTGTCGATGATAAATCCTTGCAGATCCACAAACGTTGGTATAGACATGACGAGACTCTCTCTCTCTCTCTCTCTCTCTCTCCCCGATGCATCAGTCGAGAGGAATGGGAAACTCTAAAATCATCTCGCAGCATTTTGATTTATATCCTGCTCCTCCTCCCCTCTCTCTTGTGTCGATGTTATCGCTTAGGTGATTTTGCGTACAACGTTGGTCAACGGATTGTACTGGATCACACGATCGTGTATGATGAGACAGTACGCAGTGGTATTCGCCGGCACGTTCTCCTTACATTCGAATTCCAATCTCACATCCACGGTTGCGCTCTTGACCGATTCGTTTTGTTGAGAACAATCGATAATCACGAACGGACCTTGACGTGTAAACTGTAAGACGGAGAGACTCGGCTCGAGATACTCGTATCCGTAATAGTTCTTGCAGAAGCGCGCGTACGTGTCGTAGAGAATGGCACACCTGCCTTTTTCGAAATCCAGATTCATATCGTCGTACGGATAACATTCAGAATTCAGATAGAGTTTCACATTGATTAATTTGCAGTGGTCGAATTGAGTCGCATTCTTAGACAAGGCATTCTTCCGATCTGTTTGCAGAGCGAAGATAACGTATCGTGGTTTCTCCAGTTGAGTCGCGGTCTTAATGGCCCACGAGTGCTTGGTTGTAAGCTGCAATAGTGGATACTCGTATAGATCCCACGAGCGAAAACCCATGCTGAGATATCGTCCGCTTTCCAAGAGCACGCAGCATCGACAGTTTTTCGATCTCGCTCAACAGCACGTGAGGCATTCGCCATTGTATCTTGAATATGTTGATCACAGGCTCCAGCGTTTTAGAATTTGCAAACAGACAATTATTATCGTTGCGCGATCGTATTAAGATCAATTCGTGACGAGCGTTAATCACCACTCGTTTATAATCCTCGCAAAATCCCAATAACATGTGGAGCGGTACGCAAAAATTGAAATGTCCATTCGTATAGGTCAACGGATCCCAGCCGGCGTTTTTCATAATCACGTTTCTATCGGATGATACCGTTACATAGTTTTTGAGCGTAGTAGTTATTCCTACGTTTCTATTGCGATCAATCTCAACGCCATCGAGTTCGTATCGAATCTCATCGAACATGAATGCGACGCAATTATTTCCCAGTACCACATCAGTTTCTCCTTCAACTGTTGCTGTTTTTTCCCCCGCTAGTTGTCCCTCGATGTATAGGAAACTCTCGTACGGCAGCGTATACAGATCCTGTTGTTGTATGGGTATTCTTATCTCGTCACTGTGTCCGAACGTTGTATTGGCGAACGGGTTGTACGTGTGAGTCTCGATCTTGATGATACGATTGTCAAAGATCGGTTCATCACCGATGTTGAGAATGTCGGTCATCGTTCAGCTGTTTCGCACCGCAAATCCCAAAGATTGTAAAAACGCAACGTTCGATGCGCTGAGTTTCTTTTTCTTGGATGATTTGATATTAGCGAACGTTGTTGTTGTTGTTGGTGGTGGTGGTGGTGTTGCTGGTCTCGTAAAGATTGCGTTATCTCTCACGTCTTTCGATCCGTTCAATACGAGCATCTCATACGTCGCATACGTACGTGCAATCTTACGGTGATCTCTTCTCCTCGAAAATCGAGCAATCGTCCGTTCTGGTCGACAACGCGTAACGTTAAATCCGTAATGCTCCGCGCGATGATCGGCAGGTAAATGATCTGTGCAGGCGTTTCCGATATCTTATATCCCGGTGGTACCCTCGGTGAAAATTCATGTATCGTATGAACGAGTATGCCGTTGTTGTACGCACCCGCGGTCACGTTACACTCTATACGGATAATATTCACGTTGAGAATGTTAATCGGCATGTTTGATTCATACCATTTTCGCGGCTCGAGAATACGATTCGAGAATCCTAGCAGCGATCCAATGTTGACGGGTTTGGTAAAGTTTATTCTGTAGGCACATTTGATCTCGCTCCTCATTGTATTGTAATTAGCGCGGAGCACTATCGGATATTCATCATCTTCATAGTCATCGCCGTCAATGTGTTTCTCATCGTGATGTTTCCGTGAAATTGCATGTTTCAAAAATTCATGTGTATTTTGCAACTCATACGATCCCTCGGGAATCGTAATTTCCTCGTCGTCTTCGCCAAAATAAAATTTATTATTCAAGGAATTCACATTCGGTATCGTGTGATAAGTCTCAAAATCCGTTAGACCGAGCTCGTATTCGCCATCGCTCAAATCTACGATGGGAAAGAAGTTTGCCGTGAGAACGCTACTCTTCCCAGTCAATGTGAATGTCATAGACATGTCGACGAAACTGTTTAACGAATACTGAGTTAAATAGCGCAATATCTGTCTTTAAATTCACATGCATCGACCGTTCGAAGAAACTGCAAGCACAATTGTCCGCAGATACTCTGATCGTAAGTTTGAACAGGTGTGTAATTGTACTGTATCTTCGTTACGTTTCGTCCGAGATATCGCACCAATTCATTCGGTGGTCGAAGATTGCCGAAACTGTCGAAATATATAGCGCGATTCCCCCTCTTTGCATACGCTACCCAATGAGTACCTGGTCCTTCGACGCTATCCAAATTTACGATGCCGCTCTCGTTTTGATATATACCACCGATCGGTAACGAGTTGCGCATGAAAACACCTCTAAAATATGGAATGTGCATACGTTTTGCCAGTTGTAGCAATTGTATGTTGGTAGTTGCGCCCTGCGGCATTTTTAGCGTCTCTTTGACGTTTTTTTTTTGTTTTTTCGTTGAGGCTCCTCGTCCGTATTTGTAAGGAGCGAGATATAATCCGTGACCTTCCATGGCGCGATTGTGACGTAGCATCTCTTGCAACTGACGTTGCGCGGCTTTTCCGTCGTTCACCACTTTCGCTACACCAGCCGCTCCACCGATCAGGGATCCGAGCGCACCCAACATTGGTAGAATCGGTAATACACCGCCGCATTTCGCTACCGGAAGTATCCGTTTCTTCACCGTTTTTTTCTTCGTTTTCGTCTTCAGACCCATACCGAGCTTCGTCTTGGCTTTCATCGCTGCCCAGACAGTTGTGGCGGAGGCTCTCTCACCGAGAGTCGAATCTTTCGCAACGATGCGATTCCGCGCTTTCTCAGCGAGTATCCTATCCGCCGCGTGTCTCTCGGTGAGATCGTTGCTCCGAGAGTATGCTATATCGTGTTCGCGACACGCCGCGTCCAATGGATTTATACCTCGATCGCCTCTGACTAATCGCTTTTGCAACCGCGTGCCTGGTCCGCAAAACTGATAGCCGGGAATATGGAATTCGATCGGAAGTGCGTTTATCGCGTGATTTAATAGACCTCTACCTATTTTCGTTGACATTCGCTGCAATTCTTTATCAACGGCGTCGGACCGTCGATGTGCGTTTCCTGCCACGGCTGATTGTAATGTTCGTAACAGCGACGATACGTCTGAACCTCCGGATCCGCTTTTATGTGTTCCGGAAGTTTGTCCCACACGTAGTGGACGTAATCACCGCACGTTCTGAATAGAACTGCTTTCGGCACAAATTGTAGCTGTTCGACGCTCAAATCGCGAATATCGGAAGGATTTGTTAGCAGGATGAACATTTTTTCTCTACTGAGCGACTCGTGATTTCGCGCACCTATAAATAGGCAGGCGTTCGATCCAATCAGCAGTATTGAAAAAAATGAGATTCATACGACAACCTTTGACGATACGCGTGACGAATTGCGACGACAGATTACGATCAATGGAGGACAACGCGGAGATGCGCAGGCACGGTACGATGCTACCGACTACTATACGCGCGATCGTTTGCGGCCCCTCGAATTGTGGTAAAACCAACGTTCTGATAAGTCTACTGGAAAGCCCGCACGGTGTACGTTTCGAGAACGTGTACGTGTACTCGAAGTCGCTGCAACAGCCGAAATATCGATATCTGGAGAATTTGTTGACGCCGATTGACGAAATCGGCTATTTTACGTTCTCCAATAACAGTGACGTCATTCCGCCGAGCGAGGCACGTCCAAACTCGATTTTCGTCTTCGATGACGTGGCGTGCGACAAGCAAGATACGATAAGAGAGTACTTCTCAATGGGTCGTCACTCGAACGTCGACTGCTTCTATCTCTGTCAGACGTACGCGAGAATACCAAAACATCTTATACGCGATAACGCGAACCTGCTGATCTTGTTTAAACAGGACGGTACCAACTTGAAACACGTGTACAACGATCACGTGAATACCGACATGTACGGGGATTTCAGTGAATTATGTCGTACTTGTTGGCAACAAAAGTATGGATTCCTAGTGATAGATAAGGACAGCTCGCTTACGAACGGGCGATACAGAAAAGGATTTAACGTGTTCGCGATACCGCAAAACGATTAGTCGCTGCCGACACACTCTGTCGACATGGCTGAAAGCGATAATATTCGCGAGCGTGAAAAGATTGCGAGGGAGATTGAGAAAACGAGCGAATCGATCCGCAAGAAACATCGCGCTTTGAAGACCGGTAAGATCGACGACGATATCGCGGTCAAGACCCATTTTAGGCCTATTATCGAGCCACTACAAAAAATCGTCGACAACTCTAGCTTAATCGCGGTGAAAAACGAGCCGGAGAGTGACGCTATAATTAAAACGTTACCCATCAAGCGGTACAAGGAGGAAGAGGAGGAGGAGGAGGAGGAGGATACGACACCGAAAAAGAGACAACGATTGAAGGCGAATCGTTTATCGACATCGCATACATCGGATGAACCGCTGATAACCTCCACACCGTCCATGACAACGAGAATCGTACAACCCACGATACCCGAATCACTCGCAATCGAAAATGTTTTCGAAACCACGGGCAACCCGCTTGAATCACCATCTGTTCGAAACATGTTACAAACGTTGGAAGGTCAAAAAATGTTACAGGAGCACTTCGGGCCACTGGCGCAAAAGTACATGAGCGCTCACCTTAGTGGCGACAAAAAATACCAGATCGATTACGTGTACGGTGTCTATTTCGACAAGAATGAAATGTGGCTCGGTAACAAACGTTTCGACATCGGCGCAGATGACTCTATACTCATAGACAAAGTGAGGTACATTGGTACACCTGGATTATACGAGTTGATCTTCAAGAGAATTCCCGATGATGACATATACACTGAGGACGATGTGCAAAAATATAAGAGCATATTAATGGCGACGAGTGCGCATAAACGTCAATATGATGCGCAAGGTCAATTAAAGAGCAACAGGGGATACAAGTATAAACACATAATTGCACCGTTGATGTCGATCGAATCGAAAAAGAAAAAATCCGGTACGGGAGTATTCATGCCTCGCGCGATGACGCTAACCGACAATAAGATCGATTACGTGCACTGGGACGATCCCAACGAGCTAGTGGATCGTTTACGATTGCTCGACGCTTCGCGCCGAGCTGGCCACAACGCTCACGACAACGAGATCCTGTCGATTATAGAGGAGCTTCGCGAAGTTGGTCTTATTATAAATTAAACGGTGTCTCGACAAAACTGATCAGTCGATCAACGTCACTCGCATCGAGAAAAAAATGCCCATCAACAAATTTGGATTATTCGAACGGAGAAATGAAGCAATTAGAACAAGCGATCATTGGGATAAATCGGTGACAAGTTACTTGCGTCAAAACACTCTGTGTCGCGTCGCTACGTACTATGACGCGAGGTCGCGCAAGATTCGCCATGTAGCGCAACCTGAGGCTGATACCGATGCAGTCAACAAACTGTACGTGGAACAATGCGTTAAAACGTTGAAGAATCAGCAGAAAGAATCAGAAGAGAAGCTGACTGCGTTCGAGAGGGACGTGCGAGCTTTGCAGACTGCGATAAACGAGCTTCGGCGTGCGATTAACACTAATTCAGAAACGGCTATCAACCTGTAATGAGCGGTTGTAGTGAACGGTTTAGGAGCGGCTATTGTACAATTATTAAACATCTGCAAAGGTTTATCGAACGGGTTGGGAACGGCTATCGAACAGCTATAAACGGCTATCGATCGGCTATCAAACGGTTATCGAACAGCTTCGAACAGCTTCGAACGGCTATCGAACGGCTATCGAACAGCTATCGAACAGCTATGAACGGCTATCGAACAGCTATGAACGGCTATCGAACGGCTATCGAACAGCTATGAACGGCTATCGAACGGGCCAGGAACGTCTAGCAACGAATGATAAAACGCACGGTGATACTCGAGGCACACGTCGTTTGATCGACGAATCGAAACACCAATGGATCGGCGATCGGGAATAACCGAGGAAGCGAAGAAACAACATAGTTTAGAGAAACGGCAGTTGGTGAACGAATTGCACGCGCCGGTGAGAAAAAATTTTCCCCGAAGACACGTCATAGTGCGGGGATACGATGACTTGTGGCAAGCTGACATCGTCGAGATGCGTCCGTACTCTCGTTTCAACAGAGGTTACCACTACATACTCACAGTCATCGATGCGTTGAGCAAGCACGCGTGGGCCATACCACTCAAAGAGTAAAGGTGGAAGCGAGACAGCTGACGCTATCGCCGAGATAATTCGAGATAGCAAAAGATGTCCGAAAAACTTACAGACTGATATGGGAAAGGAATTTTATAACGCTGACGTGCAACGGCTCATGCGGAAACATGACATCAATCACTATTCTACATATTCGGTATTGAAGGCATCGATCGTTGAGCGATTCAATCGCACGCTGAAAAACGACATGTGGAAGATGTTTACGCTGAACGGATCTTACAAGTGGATCAGCGCGTTGCCGCGACTCGTATCGGATTACAACGCGCGCAAGCATCGAACGATCGGTATGCGACCCGTTGACGTTACTCCCGCGATCGCTGAAAGACTCTTGGCTACTGTGTACAACCATGTAAATATCGCGGGTCCGGCGAAATTCAAAGTAGGTGACTCGGTACGCGTTAGCAAGTACAAGACAGTTTTCGAGAAAGGTTACACGCCAAATTGGACAACCGAAGTGTTTAAAATTGCAAAAGTACAGCATACTAATCCTGTAAGCTATCTACTGGAGGATTATCGCAAAAAATCTATCGCTGGAGCGTTCTACGAGTACGAGTTGCATCGCGCAAATTATCCGGACGTGTATCTCGTGGAGAAAGTACTGCGTAGGAGGGGTGACGAGGGTTTACGTGAAATGGTTGGGATTTGACAATTCGCACAATTCTTGGATACATAAAGACAATGTGATTTAATTCATACAGTGTTTATTTTTAATTTTCTGGAAAAATATATGTGTATAACATATATATATATAATATTTGTGAAAAATGAAAATATACATAAAAATCCTTATCAATATTCCTTGCGATAGTACATGTATTTTTAATATAAGATGTATGAGATATGCATTACATAAAAATATATGAAATATAAAAAATACCAAAAAATCTTTATTAATATTTCCTTTAGTAGTATATTGTATCACACACACACACACACACACACACACACACACACACACACACACACACACACACACATTTTACATTTAATATTTGAAAATATACATAAAAAACATATGAAATATAAATGTGTAAGATGTGTATTACATAAAACTATATGAAATATAAAAATACAAAAATATATACACATGGTTATGTACAAAATATATACAATTAATAATAAACAAAATATACATTTATTTACAAAGGTATCCTATAATGTCCCCATGGTAACGTGTCAGTCGAATCAGGTACGATATACCGTTTGTCGTCGTACGGACTCAGAGCAATTTTCGTTTCGCGAATGGTATACACTTTGTGCAATTTCGATCTTATGCAAGATTGCTGTCGTGTCATTTCTATTTCGTCATTCAGACACCGCGTGTAATCGTCAAACGTTATCGTTCTCGCGACAACGTTACTCTTGACACCTTTAACCTTCTTCGTATCCTTTTTTCCCGTCCACTCTCACCGCGTACATCTTTGCTCTAAGTCCGACGAATTCGGTCATTATCGCGCCGTTATTTTCATCTTTCATTAAACCCGGTACTTTTTTATTCACGAGCGGTATACCGTACACGTTATCAATTGGATAATCGCTCGTATCGAAACTAGCGATATCACGTTTCATATTTTCATAGACATCTTCGCACTCAATGTGGTATATAAGACTGTCTGTGTCGGTGTACATTACCCGGCATTTATCACGATATAGCGGTGACATGTACTCGTGGTGGAATTCGTACAAGCACGTTTTAGAAATGTCTAGTATGCACATGCCGACATAGATTGGTTTATAAAATCTTACTTCTAGTTTGCGTAACTCTATGGCAACCAGATTCTCTGAAAAAAATACTTCGACTATGAAAATTTGGTTTCGCAATCATTGCTTCTGCGCCGTATCGTCCGTCCCACTTTGTTAATAATTTTACGTCGACACGATTACGCACATTTTCCATCGTCTTGCCAAGTACCGCGTTATTCATCAGTTTATATAAATTTTTTTCAAAATCATTTTTCGCGAGTGTTCTAAACTGCGTATTTAATTCGATATAACTGCGAAGCCACGGAGATTGTGAAAACTGTAAAATTCGATGTATTTTTGTAACGCGAAGGCCGTGTCGCGTACATTGCTGTAGGTTACGGTAGTGTATCACGTAACGCTTCTTATCGTATAGCGTTGCGAGGAGTTTGTCTTGCCGCTTGCCGGGCGGCTTGTCGCGTGTCGGACAAAACGGAAGGTCAGTGTGCGTATCGTGAAGATGTTGCGGGTACTCGAGATCGACTTCGAGGATATAACCCGTAGGCGAATCTAACGCGATCGATGCTACGTCAAAATTCGACACGTCGTCGACCCATCGAAAATCGGCATAGGGCAACGGTTGACACATTGCCCATCCGTACAAATTATTTACATCGAAATACATTAAGTACGACGATGGTTTCGATGGATCGTACGATTGTTGCATGTACTTGTTATTAGCGCGCGCGTATCTGTTGGAACACTGACTCAGACCACCGCGTATACCGCGTTCGATAAACATGACCATGTCGATGTCGGTAAGCAATTCGAACGTAATCTTTGTATGCTTTAACATGGCATCCCACGTGTATCCGGGAAGAGTATAATAAT
>JALHBL010000430.1:0-174980 GCA_023638675.1 Camponotus pennsylvanicus
TGGGTATATACTCTTCAATTGATTTGAATTAAAAAGACGAGAATTTATCTATATAAATAAATATGAATATCTCTTTTATCCGAGATTTTTAGAATTTTAATTTATTTTTTAAAACATTTTTTATTTTATTTTTGAAAAACGCTGTAGCTTCTCATTAATTTCGCGAAATTTCACGAGCAAACGAGAATTCGGACAATGGTTTATTTGCATTAAAGCTAATGTTTTTTATTTATATTTGCCGAATTTACGATTAAATAAAGAGAGAAAGGTCCTTTTGTGTTACTCATCGTCGCGCGAAGGAAATAATCGCAAAGAATCGTCAACTGAAATGCGATGATGACGCGAACTAAAAATAGTATAAGCGATTATACGATATATACGATATATACGATTATACGATATATACGAGAGACGCCAGGATGCAAATAGATAAATTCGATTTTAGCGTTATTGTGCGAGTCATCACGATATTTCTTCAGTTTCGATAAATAACAGGCAAGCAAGGAAAAAGACGATCTTTTTAGGTTCAGACGAAAACGATATTTTTATTTTGCGTAAATATTTGATATAAAAAAAGCTCTTATGTATTATATTATACATATATAGGAGTTCCATTAGGAGTTTTACTCCGCACAAATCGGACCTGCACAGCACTGGGTAAGGCTTGCTGAGATCCAATTCTTTCCAACCGATTTGCTTTCCTTCTGCACATTGGAATAAAGGACACCTGGAAAGAAACATAATTATAATTGAATATTGTCGAAATTCAAGGGGATCAGAAAATAAATAAAGTAAAATTAAAAAGGATAATTAATTTTGACAGGAAACTTTATTTATTATTAAATAAACAGAAATATCATTAGCGTTATTATATCTTGCAACGCCTTTGTCCGCCTCGGGAACGCCGATCCGGAGGAGGCGGCGTGCAATTTTAGCCGGTAGAGAAAATAGCTGGTTTACAGAAAGAAACGGTATCTCAAAATACGGTAGCGTACGGTATCTCACAGCTCCCCGAGAAGGAGAGCGGTATTGGGCGCCAGGCGCGGTCTCCCGCGCCACGATATCGTTACGGTAACGAAAGGAATTTCGGTAACCCCGAGCTCAGTATAGGGCAGAGGGGCAGGATTCTTTGTAGGCTAGAGAGAGAGAGCGCTAAATAACTTCCGGGAGAGAGAAATGATCGACACTCCTTCGAGTATTATTATAAATATATTTAACAATTATAATACGGACAAAGTATATAACAAAGACGATATGAATACAATAGAAAAGATTAACGGTATGGGGAAAATAGAAAAGATTAAATGTAGAAGATACGCAAGTAACGAGATCGATAATATGAATTTCGAAAGAAAAGGAACATCCGAGTTATACGAAAGATACGAAGGTCGATTATTATCTATACGGGAACGAATACATATAATACGCGCGATTAACAGATAATTATGAGATCGGAACGATAACGAATATAATTTCACGGACAGCGATGAGCAAAGTCAGCAGGTAATTCACGGAAAAATCAAATGTAACGACAGTTATAAGTAACGGAAATTCCACGTCAGCGGGCACAAGTATTATCTCGCAATGTTGTCCGGTATCTTCTCGACCTTTCGCTCTCGGCGAAAACAAATTCGACCCTCATGCGATCTCAAACAACACGAACGGTAACGGATGTAAATTTTAAACAGAGATTTCGCAAATTGTACAATTCTTGCCAAGTAGGTTTCGGGTATACGGTAGCCCTTACTCGCGAAGAACGACCTCACGCAAATCCCGTTATTCTCTACGCGATACGGAAATGTCGGAATTTCGCTACCACCCTAAGAAGCGCAATTCGACACTCCTCGCCATGATATAACAAAATACGAAACAAAACAATACGATACGATACGGTACGAACGATACGATATAACGACTGTTGGCGACGAACCCCCGAGAGGGACAAATCCGCGATACCCGGGGCCCAGCTGGCGTCCGGCAACGAAACGCGAGAAAAGCACGCAGGCTTTCTGCAACAATTCGGTAACGAGATCACCGTCGCCTCGCGACGGTATCAGGAAAAGGTACGACGCCAGCTGTATCCGAGAATAATTCTACGGCTACCTCCCATACAGCAAAATGTTAGCAAAAAGAACTCTTAATGTTCTCTCATTTACGTTTTGGACATCCAAAAATTTCTTTAAAAAGATAACTTAATGATATCAGAAAGAGCTCTTATGCGCCATATTGAGAGGAAAAACAGATTTCTTCCGATAGTCATCAAACAGATAACTTTTTTGAGATATCTTATATTAGATATCAAAAAGATATCTTATATTAGATATTAAAAAGATATCTAAAATTAGATGTCAAAAAGATATCTAAAGTAGATGTCAAAAAGATATCTAAAAATAGATGTCAAAAAGATATCTAAAATTAGATATCTTTAAGAATTCACGTTTATGATGTTAATAAGACATCTATTCGAAGATGTTCAAAACACTAAAAAAATGCAAACTTTTTGGTGAGATATTTAGTAAGCTCCTCAAAGAGAGGTTTTGATAATGAAGGACAAAGATCCTTATATTCATATTGTCGTTCATATATCCTTCCCTTTGGAAAGCTTGCTAAATATCTCACCAGAAGCTTCTTTTGAATTGTCATCTGCTTACATAAAATTATTATTAAATGGCTTTTTAAAAGTGACACTGAAATTTGTTTAATGGCCATTAAATGCGATAACTCTATGCGCTAGAATTAAATTTAATCGATTTTTAAAGAATTAATATTTAAAACAAGCCATTTTATATTAGAGATATATTAAACTAATTTCAGCATCATTTTTCAATGGCTACTTTGAAATAATAAATAAATCATTGGATTATTTATTATATTATTATTTATATTATTTTGATATTTTTTAAATATAAACAATATTAAAATATTAATTAACAATATATTATATAATGTTTGTATAATAATAATTATTTAAAAAAAACATTAATAATCATTTAAAGAAAAATAAAATATTTTTGTTTTCATATAACTGAAATTTGTGTTTCAAGTGAAAATCACTAATAATAATTAACAATATATTATATAATGTTCATATAATAATAATTATTTAAAAAACATTAGTAATTATTTAAAAAAAATAAAATATTTTTGTTTTCACATAACTGAAATGTGTTTGAAGTGAAAATTACTAATAATAATCATTTAAAAAAACATTTTTGTTTTTACATATAATTATAAAATGTATTTAAAGTAAAATTATATTTACGAAAAATTATTTTAAATTATTTTTATTTTTTTTTGTTCCTTCTTTAGGAAGACGATCGCCAGCATGTTGTAACCATGATTTAATAACGGCTTGTATTTTATCAATCGTAAACTCAGTTCGACAATTAATTATGGTTTTTGAAATAAGAAAATTAAATTATAAGTACAACACATATATTTTAGAATATATAAAGCACTCGATTATCATATTCTGAACCTTTCCAAATTATACTAATAAACATTTAAACAAAAATTTTGTATATAACAGCAATGCTAGTATTTATAAAGTTTGTATTAAAAATTATAAGAGGAAATTCTATTATCAAATCATATTGTAGTCATACTGTCATCATAATTAAGTATTATGATGTATAATTGATAATAAAAGAACATGCTAAAATTAAGTTTTCGTATTGACTGATTTAATATTGAATATATTCTTACGTTCTAAAAATTTATTTGTCGTTATAAACAATTATTTAAAGTGATGTATAGTAAAAATTTAACTTTATATACAGTAAACTATTATCAAATGTATATAAAAAAAGGAAATTTAAAATAGTATTATTAATGATCATAGAAATAGTATAGATAAAATATGTTAATCAAAAATAAGACATTTCGTTTTCATTAAAAATTAATAAGATATAAATATCCAAGCGATTTGTCTTCAAACATACTCTCTAAAAGAAAATGATAAATAAATAATACAAAAAAAGATAGATACCAATTATCAAATCTATAAACTTCATTTCTTTTACGCTTATCGTATTCTTTTGTCCTGTCCATGACATTTTATATGCCATTTGATCAATCAAGGTTGCAGTTAAAGCATTTCGTACATGCTTTTCAAACATTGTACCACCAATGTTTTTAATCATTTTTTTCTGTAAAATGCAATAATATTTAACTTTGATTAAGAATATGTAATAACATTTTTGATGCCAAAAATTAATTAGAAATAA
The DNA here is from genome assembly GCA_023638675.1 of Camponotus pennsylvanicus. NCBI lineage: Eukaryota > Metazoa > Arthropoda > Insecta > Hymenoptera > Formicidae > Camponotus > Camponotus pennsylvanicus. The sequence goes on from JALHBL010000430.1 coordinate 4,227, forward strand.
ATTAACAAGACATAGTTTAATTAGAGTACACACACTAAAATGTTAAATAAATGTTGAAATACAATAACAAAACACTTACATATTGTGAACGAGCTACAGCATCTTCCTTCAGCAATATTTCAATATCGTTTAATTCCTTTTCTGTCGTAATAGGCAAGTTTAAGGTCAGATTATTGGTATCATTGCGAGGCCCTTCACTCATATCCAATACAAGAAGATAAATAGCATTTATTGCTTTTTTAATTGCTTGAATATCTGTACGACATGGTGCTATAAAAAAATCAGATATAATAAGACAATTTAATTAATGAACAGACAAAAATTTGTAATTGTATTTACTGCAACATAAGTCATGATGTTCATGTGTATGTTGTTTGTTTCGTCCTTCAACATTGGTTTGTGGATGTGCATAATTTTTATCGAGGCTAATATCTGAAATTTGTTTTGATATATTAACTGTTAGAGGTACGACAATTCTATCAAAATAACAGAATAATTTATAAGTCATATATATGTAATTCACATTATATCAATTATTAACATTTATTGAATGTATGAAGCTTACTGGTTTCAACGATACTACGAATAATTGGTTTCTCTTTTAATTGATATATTACTTTATTGTTATCCAATTGAGATGAATCTATAAAGAAAATTATTGTGTTAAAAAATATTAAAAAATTTAATATATTATTATAAATTTATTCCAAATTTCTGTATTTTTTAACTTACCAAATTCATTTTGTCGCGTCGATGTTTGATTTGTATTATTTACATCATCTTTTACTTCAAACATATCTTGTGTTTTATTATTATATTCTTTAACATTATTGTTTATTGGCTCATTCTCAAATTCTTTTAATATTAGAAATGAATCCTGAGAAAAGAGATCTCCATATTCCAGAGGTAGACTTTCAGGAACTGTTATCAAATTGTTGTTTTCTTCACTATCATTAAAACTGTTTGATACACCTATGAAAAATTTAATTAAGTGCATTTTTTCAAAATTTAAATATTTAAATTTTATCGAACAAACAAATATAAATTTAAATCCTGCGCACAATAAAAAAAATATTAGAAATAAATATTTATTGTAAAAAATAGTAATTATTTTAAAATTATAAAATCTTACAAATAAAGGACTCTAATATACAAATACAAATTCGGGTAAAAAATTCTTAATAAAAGTATAGGAGCCCTTTATATCCGAATTTATATTTGTATATCAGTCTTTTATTTTAAAAATTTTATTATTTTAAAATAATTCCTATTTTTAATATTTAATATTCCTAATATTTTCTCTATTATAAACAGGGACTTTATCAAAATTTTATCATCGCACCTGCTCCAACTTCGCTTATGATTTCCTTATTCTTATTTTTTGGAATATAATGGATTGGAGGTTTTTGAAAATTCTTTTGGACATCTATAAGAAAATGTGAATATATTAAATAACAAACATTATTATTAAAGTATAATTAGTTAGTGAATATTTTTAATGATTTACTATGAGAGTTTAGATCTTTTTCTGAATCTTCATCAGATTCTTTATCTTCATCTTCGTCTTCGTCTTGAGGAAAACTATTACTTTTTGTAGATTTTGTAGAAGTTTTTCATTTTTAACATCTATAAAAAATATTATAAAATAGAGTATTAATTAAAATGTAAATATTTGGAAGAGAAAAATATTAAAAAATAAAATTTTTATTAATTTATAAATTTAAAATGAATTTAAATGCTTACATGATTTCTGATTTTCTTCGTCAGAAGAATAAAGACGGCGCGGTTTATTGATCGCACGTTTTACAGAAAGTGGCTTATTATTCTTAGTTACTTTATTTGCAAGTGCTTGCAATGCATCTTCATCATTAGTCGAAATATCAACAGTTTGGATTTCAATATCTCTGGCTTCATTATATGTAGCTTCAAAATAATATAAAGAATACAATAGAAATATTTGAAAATAAAATAATTGATATTAAATTAACATTAAACTTACCAAATGGTCCTATAAATCTAGTATAATGAATCGTATCCCAATCTTCTTTTGGTAATATTGCTTTAATGCATAAATGAGTCGGATTTTTAGGTTTGGGTGGCCATTTGAAAGTTTTGGATTCCATAAATAACCAACAACTTGGTATCGTAGCACTTCATTCTTTCCAAAATACAACAAAATACATTTCTGAAATTAAAAATTTTTCACTTTGAAAAAAATAATCTAGATTTATTCTAAAGTAAATTTATTAATAATCAATATATGTATATATAATTTTTTATCATCATGTCAACTGCTGTAAATAATAATTTAATCATATTAAATAAAAATAATTTCTATAAATATTAATCAAGCAGTGTTAAAGATATAGTTAGAATTTTTTACTTATGAATAAAATATGTAATAAATTGAAATTATATAATTAGAATGACTTTTAGAAAAGTAATATATAGCACTTAATTTTTGGAAGAAAACATATATCTGAATAAATTACAATAATATAAATTTGAGAAAAAAACTTTTTACGTGTTAAGTATAACCTCAAATAAAAGTCTATTAGACTTACCTATATTACACACTTAACGTTTAATACCGATGTTTGAGGGAAAATTATGTTGCAACTCGTTACAGCTCGTAGAAGCACATACATAAAAAATTATAGAAAATCCGGCTTTCTTTCCAATTTTGATAGCGATTATATGTTTGATGGTATACTCCGTATATACTCCGTCTAAACCGCGATTATGCGCAGATCTTCACGGTATTATTTAATCACTAATATATCCCGCAAAAAACAGTTAAATATGAACTTAATATAAACTTTAATAAAACCTTCATTTGAATTTTATTTAATTTAAATTGTGTATTAATTAAAATCTTATTTGTTCCAAATATAAATCAAATTAGAAATTCAGGTTAGATTAGGTGCTTATTAAATATTAATATGATCCATATATATGTCTGGACAAGTTAAACCTAAATAGCAAGAACGTATTCAAATTTAATTTGGATGCATATTAAAAACAATATTTAAATTTGATTACTTTTAAATTTGACATCTGGTTTTTATTTGAGTTTAATTTAGTTCATATAAATAAGCAATATGAATCATATTTAAATCATATTTAACTGTTTTTCGCGGGATATATGTATATTATATATATACATATATATATGAAACACAGTTTGAAACCTTCAGCAATCGATACACACATAAATGGTTAAATACTTATATAAATATATTTATGATAATGTTATCATTTCTATTAATATCATTTTTAATATTACTTTTTATATTTATATAAATTACATCTAATAGCTTTGTTATCATTTTTAAAATCAATTTTTATTTTACAAAGACGAATTATAAAATATAAACATAATATAAATTAGAAGTACTTTTATATGTTTGAGTAATTTTTTTACACGCATGAAATGGAATATGATTAATAAGAAAATAATCTTGTTGATTAGTTGTTAAAATATAAAGTATGTTTATAAATAAAGTTTATATCGATATATATGACAAAATAAGATCAGTAAAAGTATAATAGCTTTAAATTATTATTAATTATATTATTTTCTATATTATGAATTGGAAATAAAATAATCGTTTTAATTATATGAATGTAGCAAAGGCAAGAAAGAATAAGATTTCTTATATGGGATACATACAGCTTTTCTGGTAACATCATTTGCATCAAAATTTGTCGAATGAGACCATTGATTCCCGATTACAATATCAAACTCCTTAGAATCAATAGGATAATTTGGAAATCCTATAGGATTTATCAATGATTCTCCAATTAAAATAGGATTGTCATTATTTAAACAAATATTTTTAACGCGTACAATAGTGTTATCTTGCAAATAACAAAACTGATCCGCTTTATTTATTGTTGATAGTGTAAATTTATTGTAATGTATAGTATTATATGAAGCAATACCAAGTTCCTCGGATTTTTTATTATTTTTACACATCACTTTAGGTTTCTCGAAAAAGATAATCTTTTTTTTAAATTACATGCAACATGTTCTACAATTCGATTGTGTAGCTGTTGTAAAGGTTTTTCTGCTTTTTTAAAATTTTTTTTAATATTATATAAATAACTCTCAAATGAAAAAGCACTGAATGAATCGAGATGACCAAATTTTAAAACATCATCGGCTAAATGAATTAAATTGTGGGTATTATATATCAAAAAATTAGTACCAAACAATTCAATACATTTTTCCACAAAATAATTCAATAAATCTTTCGCATATTTATTATTTCTTTTGCAATCTGTTTCGTGACAAAGAATCCTGATTGCACAATGTAATGAAATAAAATGGATCAAATATTTCTTTGGTAAATAATTGTGTAGAGCAACTGGACCTACATACAATAAAAATGATCTTAATTCAGTCGCTTTCCATCGATCCAAATTTTCTAATTTACGAGTTTTTCTTGTAAATTCAGATGGAATCCATTTGGCTATTGTTTTTAAATTTGCAGATATTTCTTTGATCATTTTAGCAGAAAACTTTTGTTTATGAGAGCCATGTGTAAAAGTTTGTAAGATTTTTTTTACAACTCCGAGGCAAATCAGATGCATGTAATCAAGTGGGAATTGCGAAACCATCCCTAAACCTGTTTCTTCAAACGGTGATGTTCCAATATGATGATCTTCATCAATACGTTGGATGAAGTTTTCATCTGTTCTTAAAGCCGCATTTGAATTCAAAAATAACATACGATGATTGTTATAATTTCCCTCTTCTCTACATTTTCCACATCCAAAGTAACCATTGTGACTTTTTGTGCATGTAACAAAAGACCGTGCTGGACTGTCACAAATTACAGCTCTAATTGTAATTGTGAATATTTGGTTGCAATAATAAAATCCACTCTGATGTAAAACGTTATATTCATCAATAAATTCTCTCAGAAATGTATTACAGGAATTAGGTTTCTCATTTCCATGATAAGCTCCGATTACAAATGGCTCAGCAATTTTTGGATACATTTCTCCCAGAATGGGATAAAGTTGACTTTTTGAACTTTTGGCTATTGGCAACCCATCAATATTTATATTTATCTGAATATCAGTAGATATTCTGTCGATATCAATAATTTTCAATTGATCAAGCAAGGCATTTTTTAAACCATAGTGAAAATATTCACCTGGTGGTACACTACGAATTATTGTTGATTTTGGGGTTCCAAGTAAAGTTCGTGGATCTAAAGGCAAATTGCGTAATTCATCTAATTCTACATTTTTTAATATTTTTAGAAGAGCTCCGGTTGCTTCATGGGTTATACCATAACCACATACCCAACGTGCCATTACTTTATTAAAATTTTTAGATTTTTTATTTTCAAAAAAATTATCTCTATTAATCTGAATTTCATCTATTGATGAGTCACTTAGAAAATCATTGTAATTATTTTTAATATCTATGTAATTTATTGATTCTTCTAAGACATGATTGATAGATTTTTTATCATCTTCCAACCAGCCATAAAGAGAAGAAGAAGAAGTAGAAGATTTATCATCTTGAAATTCGGAATTATTTATTGTTTCTCCTATTGTTTTGCCACATTTTATATTTTTGTATGTTATTAATACTGGATTATTTTCATTATTGTCCAAAGAATTACACATTTTTTTTAGGCGTCTATTTTTTTGGCTTTTAGATAAATGTTTAAATAATTTTCGTTTTAACATTTTAAAAATTGAAGGTGATCTTCACGTAACCTTCAAACAATTATCCAAGGTCAAATAAATGCCACTATAATCTTATGTCCCCTTTGAATAAGCCATACAATATTATTTCATCCGTGAGTTAAAATGGGACACCCTGAATATATAAATAAAAATATATATATTCGCAAAAACCAAATGTACGAACGAAAATATATATTGATTGCAGTAATATTAATATACTTATCATGATTTTCTCTTCGAAATATAATAGATAATTAGTGACCCAATGAAAAATGATACTTAATTGTACTTACTTGTAAATTTTTCCTTAAACTTGATTAATAAATCCAACAAATTCTTTCATGCACGTACACACACTGCGTTGTTGTATTATTTTATCTACACTACTACAGTGCGCATGCGCATTTATATTACAAATTTATCACTTTCAAGATGACATTTTGATGTCAATATGAAGAGATTTAATAGACTTCCTACAAAAGATGTCTTTTAGATATCTTATGTAAGAAACTTCTCAAACAAGATATCTTTTAGATCTCTTGATATGGACATCTTAATATATTTATCTAATAGATATCTTTTTTCATTCCTTAAAAAGTTACCTTTAAAAAGATATCTTAAAGAGATCTTTCTGACATATATTGGGATTGGCGGTCATGACGTCATCAAGGCAAGATGGCCGAAGAGAGTAGGTCGCTCGTAGTTACAATACGTGTATTTGAAAAATTATTTAAGTAATTAAAATGAAACTCTCCATAAGTGAAATATGTAATTTTACAAATTCGACACCTTCATGCCGCAATTTCGTTGAAGGTGAAAGAGTATTAAATGCAAATCACGTTATATTTTGCGGTAAAATAAGTGTCAATGATGAATGTGTGTGTTTCATTGCATTTTGTTTACAAACGTCGAATTTAAGAAGCAATCCTCACGAGATTACTGGATCAATTTCTTCTGATGGAAAAATCTTAAATATAAAATGTTCTTGCAAAGCTGGATTAAGTAAAAAATGTAAACACAGTGTGGCTGTTTTTCTGCATCTGAACAGGTTAGTTTATTATTATTGCTTTTTCTCTGCTTATAGCTTTATCAATTAATTTATAATATAAATTATACTTCTTTATTGTAAATTGAAAAAAATATTAAGTTGTATTTAAGTCTTGTATAAAAGATAAAAAGAATATGTAATATTATAGTATCTGTTTTAGATTAAAGTAACATGACAGTATTGACATTATTTAAACACTTATTTGCAATTGTTGTTTTCCATCTATACTGAAGATAATTTTTCTTTTTTAGGATAGATGTTAATGACTTGGATTTAGTATCTTGTACTGATACTAAGTGCTTGTGGAAAATGCCACATGCAAAATCAATGGAAAAATACACACCAAGCCCATTATGTGAACACAAATGTTTAAATGAAAAATTAAAAAAGGAATACAGTCCAACACTAACGAAAGAACAAAGAGAAGAAATAAATAAACTTCTAATTACTAAGAACCAGAACTCAGCTTTGTACAAGCATATGTACGGATAATTTTGATCAAATCTTTTTATAAAGTAACTTTCAATCAATCATATTAAAACAAGTTTATCAAAGTAAATTATTATTTTAAGTATTAACTGATAAAAGTATTGATTTTTTTTATTTTGAAAAGACGATATTGTGAACATTTTTACAATTTTTAAATATTATATACATTATTTACAATTCTTATTCAAGATTGGTATTATATTAAATTTTTACAATTGATTTGTACATAAAATTTTAAGATTTTTTCAATTTATTTTTATATGTATACAATTATTTTTATTTTGTAAAAAAAGTTATCCGAATACTTATAGAGTGTAGAATAATTCAATTGTGTAACTTTATTTTTTAAATGAATTTATTAGATCTGGAAGACATGAACCTGTAATCTCAGAAGAGAATAATAATACTTTAGATATAAATAATACTAATGAACTAGAGGCTATTTTAAGTGTTCAACCGTCAAATTCAATGTTAAATTTGTCAAGAATTCCTCCAAATCAACCAGAAAAAGAGTGTTGTGTACGATTTTTAAATTCATTAAAAGTAAACACTAAGTCAGTTTGTGAAGAAACTTTCAAGAGTAAAGCATCATGGAAGAAGAAAAGGCAGTTTCGAATAACAGGCTCAAGATGTTATGCCTTATACACATATACAAAAAATAAGACACCAAATTGGGAGCAAAAATCACAGCAATATTTTTACCCAAAAGTATTTAAAAAAACAGCGGCCATAAAGCACGGCATTAAATATGAATCATCAGCAAGAACTCTCTATGAAGATTACACCGGCATTAAAGTTAAACAAATAGGCCTTGTTGTACCAGAAATAAATCCTTGGCTAGGATATAGCCCAGATGGTATAATTTTAGATGAGAATGGAAAACCTAACAAATTAATAGAAATTAAGTGTCCATTCGCTGGCAAAACGAAAACTATATTAGAAGTTATTCAATCTCTTAATTATTTAAATAAAGATTTAACATTAAAAGAAAAAACCAACTATTTTGCACAGATTCAGCTTGGAATGGCAATCTTGAATGTACAAAGAACCGATTTTATTATATACGCGTCTTTTGATAATAGTTTCTTTATTCTAACAGTTGAATTTAATTATGAATTTACAGATCATATGTTAAAATCTTTAAAAAATGTTTACTACAATGTAATGTTGCATCACATTTGTATTAAAGAGGGATTTGCTAAATAAATTGATTGATTAAAATAAAATAAACTTTTTTTATATAAAAACCAATTTATTTTTACAGATAATAAAAACATTTTATAAAATTTTTAATATAACTTATAAACTTAAAGTTTTAACATTTTTAATATAAGAAACTATGTTTATAAAATCTGTTTGCATTTATAGTATTTGTATACTATAGCATTATAGTATTTGTATACTATAAATATAATAGTTTTATTAAGAAAAATTAAGAAATTTATCATTCTTGAAAATGGGACTGCTTAGATTTACTATTGCACATAAAATAGTCATAATTTTCTCGCTTTTTGGTATAAGACATGAGGACATTTTACTGCCCAGTATTTCAAATACTTTTAATCTTTGGTTGAGTCTTTCAACGTGCACTCTTGCACTTGCAATATTTGCATTCTTTTTAGCATCATCTTCAGAAAACTGAATATTATCTTTAAGAAATGGCGGTCTAATCAATTTTACATCATAGTCACAACACAATTCATCTATCAGGAAACCTCTGTCTACCATAACTGACACACCCTTCTCTAATCGTTGCAACAAAAGACTTTGTTCAAAGATTGCTTTATCTGATGCTCTGCCTCCGTAAGCTCTGCTGACAAAAGATATTATACCACCTGGTGTTACTCCAGTCATAAACTTTACAGTATATCTCCCTTTGTAAGTCGAGTAAGTTGTTATTTGACAACATAAATTTTTTGGCTTTTGTATTTCTATTTCGGTGCAGTCTAATATTATGCAAGTATCAGGATAGTCAGCAAAGCATAATGGCATGTTTCTTAAGATTTCATCTCTTAATGGAAAATGAATACATGGCTTTAAAACTTCACTTAAAATATCCAACATGTTACAAATAATCTCTGAACAATATCTTACACTAACCGTTGGGAACAAAATAGATAAAAACGAATAACTTAAATTCTGTTTCAATTTCATAAAAGTCATTAAAACTCTTTCACGAATATTTAATATACTAGTGTGCTTATTAAAGTGTGGTGCAGCTATTTTAACAGCAGCTACAATACTGTCAAACAATTGAAAATTTTGAATCCCAGTAGCAGTACTCAATTCTTGATCAGTTTTTAAAAAATGTAAAAAGCAAGTATCAATTAAATCTCCACTTTTTATTTGCACTCCAACATCAATCAAAATTTTTTTCTGGGGAACATCACTGGATTTTTCTATATTAATTTCTTCATCAAGGAGTGTGTCAGTTTGAACAGTAATATTTCCCTCTACAGTAAGAAAACAATTACATTCAGTCTCTTTTTCCTTTGCATTTAATTTAATATTTTGCAAACGATTTTCCAATCGAATTTGCCTTTCAGTAATTGTCTTTTGTGAAATATCAGGAATCCCAATGCTAGAATGTGGTAAATTAATAGATGGTACACTTGTTTTTTTCAAAAATCTTGCTTTAGCTGGGTAATCTAAAAAATAATATTAATTTAAAAATAAGTTTATTTTTTAGTTAATTATTGTGTAACTAAATAAAAATTTTGTTTGTCAAATGTACATATATTAGCTTAAAATATTGCACATAAACAGTTTATTATATTTTAAGATTAAATAATAATCGAGATTTATAATGTAATTAATATGCATAAAACTATTAAAATTTAATTATTAAATAGAAAATATAAAAATAATAAAAATTGCTTTTAAACGAGTGACAATTTACTTGGTCCTGTAAATACAGAGTAATCATCTTCGATGAAATGAAGCGAGCAAACTCGCATATTTTGTGTCACTTTTTTGCCTATTTTTAAAGCTCTCTCCCACAACACTCTTCTGTCAATCAGTTCACTTTGTCCAAATTTATTTAAATGATTGACTTTTACTTGGCCGACTTCAGGAAAGCGATGAAAACTCAATTCTGGATTTTTACATGCTTTACTATTGCAGCCGAAAACAGAACAAAATATTTTGCTTTTGGACTTTTTAGGTGGGAATTTCACTCCGGTCTCCATAACTATTGTTATCCATATATAATTGTAAATAGATTGGATGTATTAAAAATGTTACATAAAAAAATTTACCGTTATCAAATAAAAGTAACAAATCAATTTATTTATTTACATACTTCTCATAAACGTTATGACAGCCAGCGACCTACTCTTTTTAGTTCTGATTTCTGCCACCAGATAGCGTATCACAGTTTAGCCAATCCCAATACTGTGTGGGCTGAGCGACGGCTTACAGTCGAGCTTTGGTGTCCGGGTCCTCGCTGTGCTTTTGCTGTGGTCGTGTTCTCGGTATGACAGCCTGTACGGAGAATCGTCCTTTCGCTATCGCAGCTCGTCGAACAGTGACTTGTGATAAAGGCTCCTCGAGGCCCTCGAGTCCCACGCCGATTTTTCGCGCATCCTGTCGATTTTCGTCGAGAAGGGGTCGATATTCTCCGCCTCCTCGAATTTCGTCCTGCTGTACGACGGGTTGCTCTTCTGCAGGGGTCAAGATCCGACGTTGACGGTAGTCTGGTCGACATAGTTTTCCCGGTAGATCGGACGTGTCGGGCTGGCCAGGCCGTATCCTCGTCCGTCTCCAGAGGCACCTCCTCTCCTCAGTCTGCAGCCTGGGAGAGTGTTCGCTGTTTCTTCGTCCGGATTTTCCCGTCGTCGTCTCTCTAAAAGTGGCGGATATTAACACAATTGTTACATATGGATAGCGGCGGAGCGGGATCTCGATACGTGACCTTAGTTTGGAGTGGAGGCATCGGTTTGCTACGGTTTCCTCCTTCTTTCTTCGGTAACTGCCATCTCCGGGATCTTGCTGTACATTATCTTATCCCTAAAAAAATACCTTTTAAAAAAAGGTAAAGAAAAAGCGTCGAGTTCATCTAAAAACCATCTCACAAAAAATAGCTATCACAAAAACTAGCTACCTTTATGTAAAATAATAAAAAATTAACTGTGAAAAATTTTCACAAAAAATAGTTATCTAAAAATTGTTTCACAAAAAATAGCTATCACAAAAAATAGCTATCTTTATGTAAAAATTTATTACAAAAAGTACTGATATGAAAAATTGCGTCAAGTTGGGGTGCAATTTCACTTTAAGTTTGTTAGTGTTATAAAATTTTATACATATGTGCTTTTATATAATTCGCTGCTGACAAATAGGTAGAAGTTCCGTTTAAAATCTACATTACATTTTTGTCATAAAGAAGAATATTTTTGTTAGAGTTGATTACGTCAAATGATTTTTAAATTTTCTAGAAAATTAAAATAAGATTAAAAAACTTATTTAAAAATTAAAAATTCAAAAAAATGAAAGATTACGTCAATAATTTTTCAATCTTCTACAAAAATAAAATAAAAGAACAAATTTTTTTAAAAATTAAAAATTAAAAAAAATATAAATTAAAAAAATTTTAAATAAGAAAACGGCGCTACCTAGTAATTATTGAAATAATGTTAATATTTCAATAATTACTAGGTAGCGCCGTTTTTTTATTTAAAATTTTTTTTAATTTTTAATTTTTAAAAAAATTTGTTCTTTTATTTTATTTTTGTAGAAGATTGAAAAATTATTGACGTAATCTTTCATTTTTTTGAATTTTTAATTTTTAAATAAGTTTTTTAATCTTATTTTAATTTTCTAGAAAATTTAAAAATCATTTGACGTAATCAACTCTAACAAAAATATTCTTCTTTATGACAAAAATGTAATGTAGATTATAAACGGAACTTCTACCTATTTGTCAGCAGCGAATTATATAAAAGCACATATGTATAAAATTTTATAACACTAACAAACTTAAAGTGAAATTGCACCCCAACTTGACGCAATTTTTCATATCAGTACTTTTTGTAATAAATTTTTACATAAAGATAGCTATTTTTTGTGATAGCTATTTTTTGTGAAACAATTTTTAGATAACTATTTTTTGTGAAAATTTTTCACAGTTAATTTTTTATTATTTTACATAAAGGTAGCAAGTTTTTGTGATAGCTATTTTTTGTGAGATGGTTTTTAGATGAACTCGACGCTTTTTCTTTACCTTTTTTTAAAAGGTATTTTTTTAGGGATATCACTTCTTTTTGTATAAAAAATTGCGAAAATGCAACGCGGGATGCATTAACGGAAGGTTTTATGAGTCTCTTGAAACATACGGTGGATCAACTGGACGAGAGAATTCGCGCCACAAGGTGACGTCAAGTTTTCTGTTCAGCGCGCATGCAATAATAGTAACATTTATTTTCTTTTTGCAAATTTACGTATATTTATTATTTAGGTCTTATGAGTCTCTTGAAACCTACGGTGGATCAACTGGACGAGAGAATTCGCGCCACAAGGTGACGTCAAGTTTTCTGTTCAGCGCGCATGCAATAATAGTAACATTTATTTTCTTCTTGCAAATTTACGTATATTTATTATTTCCTTATATTTCTTTCACAGTACGTACTATTTATTGCAAAATATATGTTTATTCATCGAATTGTAACGATAAAAAATTGCGATTTACTTACACAAGCAACATATATATCTTATTGTTACCTATTTTACAAGAATTCTTGAGCATTTTGAAAATCATTTTCAATTTTCATATATAATTATTGGAATGTTATAAAAAATTGTGTTTCTATCATGTACTACAAGTTGCGTACAAAAGTTGCGAAGAGTATTATTTTTTATGCATAACTATTCTCTTTGTTATAGGATATGTCAAATAGAGCTGAAGCAGCGGATTGAATCCTTAACAGAGGAACTTCAAAGAATTAACGACGCACTACAATATCCGCTAGAGACAGATTTTTATGTAAAGAAACTTATTAATGCTAAGCACAAAATTACTATTGTTAGCAACATCTTACAAACCACTCAAGAGCGATTAAACAAAATTCATCAAGCTATCGAAAAGAGCACTGCTAAGAAAAAAACACTCTTAGATAATAGTTCTGCGTATAGTAGTACTACTGTTGAGTCGGATAAGGAAGAGCCAGCCAAAGTAGAAGCTGAGAAACAACAATAATTTTAAATGTAACTAATTATATTATTAATATTTTATTTTCAAATTATTACTTAACATTGATTACTTTGCAAGTTTTATAAAAGAAATTTCTTACAATTTTCATCGTAAATTATGGAAACTCCAGTAGTTAATTTATCATTACTTAGTATATTTATCATTATTTAGTATATAATTATAAATATAGTTAATATTTATATAGTTTATTTATTATTATAAATATTATAATTTATTTATTATAGATGAAGAACTCAAGACAGTTTATGATCCTTCTGAGGATTCGTATCTTTTAATAGATGCTTTGGAAGAAGATTTAGACATTCTGCATGCGATGAAACCTGTGATTTGTATAGAAATAGGTAGTGGTTCTGGTATAGTCATCACAGCTCTAGCAATGGCATTGAAAAAATATAATGCTCATTTTATTGCAATTGATATAATCATCATAACATAGAATATTGAAATTCAAAATTTCAAAATTAAAAATAATTTATGCTTTGCGAAAGAAAATTAAAAATGAAAAGTAGTTTATGCAAAAGCATAGAAAGAAAAAATCATCATAACATAGAATATTGAAATTCAAAATTTCAAAATTAAAAATAATTTATGCTTTGCGAAAGAAAATTAAAAATGAAAAGTAATTTATGCAAAAGCATAGAAAGAAAAAATAAATACTCTATGCTATGATGATATTACATACACACACGCACACGCATGTACACATATACAAACATATTTTTATATCATCATAACGTAGAATATTTAAATTTTCAAAATTAAAAATAGCTTATGCTTTGCAAAAGGAAATGAAAAATAAAAAGTAGTTTATGCAAAGTATTATACCTATGACACTTGTGTGTGTATGATGTTTTATATATTTTATATATATATATATATATATAAAACATCATACACACACAAGTGTCATAGGTATAATACTTTGCATAAACTACTTTTTTATTTTTCATTTTCTTTTGCAAGAAATTTTGAAAATTTAAATATTCTACGTTCTAACTTTGAAACACTACGTATAAATTGTTATATATATCTATGAAAGTATTCGATAGCTGTAAAACAATGTGTATTAATTATGGTATATGTGTATGTATATATATATATATATATATATATATATATATATACATATACAAATAATTAATACACATTGTTTTACAGCTATCGAATACTTTCATAGATATATATAACAATTTATACGTAGTGTTTCAAAGCTAGCAAATAACTTTGATGACAAATTATACATGACATAGATAATTTATATAAAGTGTTTCAGAGCTATCGAATAACATTTACACATATATATGACATTTTCTACGTAGTGTTTCAAAGCTAGTGAATAACTTTGATGACAAATTACACATGGCATAAGTCATGGCGGCGGTGGTGACAAGGCCAGAACTATTATTGGCCATGTTGGAAAATTCTAATAAAAAGTCTTCATCGTCTAACATAACCTAAAATATTTTAAATAAGAATAATGTTATATAAATTATAACATGTTATAAAAATTAATTAAAGACGATACTTACTTTGCTTTCTATTTCCATATATCTTATTCGCTAGCTTTGAAACACTATGTACAAATTGTGATATATATGTGTAAAAGGTATTCGATAGCTCTGAAACACTATATAAATTATCTATGTCAAGTATAACAATTCAAAGCCATCGAATGATTTTTTGATGACTTATGCCATGTGTAATTTGTCATCAAAGTTATTCACTAGCTTTGAAACACTACGTACAAAATGTCATATATATGTGTAAATGTTATTCGATAGCTCTGAAACATTTTATATAAATTATCTATGTCATATATAATTTGTCATCAAAGTTATTCGCTAGCTTTGAAACACTACATATAAATTGTTATATATATCTATGAAAGTATTCGATAGCTGTGAAACAATGTGTATTAATTATGGTATATGTGTATGTATGTGTATATATATATATATATATATATATATATATATATATAAAAACATCATACACACACAAGTGTCATAGGTATAATATAAGAAAATAATTTGTTCAAATTTTATACTTATGAAGAGTTCGTCCTAATTTCATATTTATTAATTGAAAATTATCATTATTATTATTTCATAATTATATTAATAATTGAAAATTATCTATAACGTATGGTTATAATATAATATTAATACGATACAATATAGTCATAGTTTAGTTTTAAAGTTATTTGAAGTCACCTATAACATTTTCTAACACTAATCATATTTCATTTTGTTCGAATTTCTTTTTATATTTGGTAAATCACAATATTATTTGAATAAATTAAAACTGAACTATGACTATATTGTATCGTATTAATAATATTATATTATAACCATATGTTATATTCTATGTTATGATGATTTTTTCTTTCTATGCTTTTGCATAAACTACTTTTCATTTTTAATTTTCTTTCGCAAAGCATAAATTATTTTTAATTTTGAAATTTTGAATTTCAATATTCTATGTTATGATGATTATATCAATTGCAATAAAATGAGCATTATATTTTTTCAATGCCATTGCTAGAGCTGTGATGACTATACCAGAACCACTACCTATTTCTAAACAAATCACAGGTTTCATCGCATGCAGAATGTCTAAATCTTCTTCCAAAGCATCTATTAAAAGATACGAATCCTCAGAAGGATCATAAACTGTCTTGAGTTCTTCATCTATAATAAATAAATTATAATATTTATAATAATAAATAAACTATATAAATATTAACTATATTTATAATTATATACTAAATAATGATAAATATACTAAGTAATGATAAATTAACTACTGGAGTTTCCATAATTTACGATGAAAATTGTAAGAAATTTCTTTTATAAAACTTGCAAAGTAATCAATGTTAAGTAATAATTTGAAAATAAAATATTAATAATATAATTAGTTACATTTAAAATTATTGTTGTTTCTCAGCTTCTACTTTGGCTGGCTCTTCCTTATCCGACTCAACAGTAGTACTACTATACGCAGAACTATTATCTAAGAGTGTTTTTCTCTTAGCAGTGCTCTTTTCGATAGCTTGATGAATTTTGTTTAATCGCTCTTGAGTGGTTTGTAAGATGTTGCTAACAATAGTAATTTTGTGCTTAGCATTAATAAGTTTCTTTACATAAAAATCTGTCTCTAGCGGATATTGTAGTGCGTCGTTAATTCTTTGAAGTTCCTCTGTTAAGGATTCAATCCGCTGCTTCAGCTCTATTTGAATATCCTATAACAAAGAGAATAGTTATGCATAAAAAATAATACTCTTCGCAATTTTGTACGCAACTTGTAGTAATGATAGAAACACAATTTTTTATAACATTCCAATAATTATATATGAAAATTGAAAATGATTTTCAAAATGCTCAAGAATTCTTGTAAAATAGGTAACAATAAGATATATTGTTGCTTGTGTAAGTAAATCGCAATTTTTTATCGTTACAATTCGATGAATAAACATATATTTTGCAATAAATAGTACGTACTGTGAAAGAAATATAAGGAAATAATAAATATACGTAAATTTGCAAGAAGAAAATAAATGTTACTATTATTGCATGCGCGCTGAACAGAAAACTTGACGTCACCTTGTGGCGCGAATTCTCTCGTCCAGTTGATCACCGTAGGTTTCAAGAGATATAAGACTAAATAATAAATATACGTAAATTTGCAAGAAGAAAATAAATGTTACTATTATTGCATGCGCGCTGAACAGAAAACTTGACGTCACCTTGTGGCGCGAATTCTCTCGTCCAGTTAATCCACCGTATGTTTCAAGAGACTCATAAAACCTTCCGTTAATGCATCCCGCGTCGCATTTTCGCAAAAGTCATCTATCTTGTCGTCGATAGATATATTGTCCTCGCTGTGTCACGTTATAGCTGTAGTGAAGTAAAGGTTATCAAAATATACGTCTTGATTTGACATGTATATGTTTGAATTTATGTCAATTGAAGAGGAGAGGTGCGACAGGGAGTGACCTTTTTTATTTTGTTAGGGGTAGTATTTTATTTGATTATTGCGATATTTAAAAAAAATAAATAGAAAGTTAAATTTTTAATAAATTTGTTGTGCATCTCACTTACTACTTGTTTAGAAAATGTGAACATTTTAATTTATCAAGAGACACGGTAGTGTCTTGCGTCGAGTTCATCTCTCTAGCAAGACGCGCGCCGTGTCTCTTTACGCGAGACGGGAAATTGAGACCAGTTCAGATTATTTCATATTTTATTTACGATAACCGCTGAACGGATCGAGCTCTTTTAGGCTTAATCGATAGCTTATGTTCGAATTATATAGTAAAAGTGTCTTTATTTTTACTCTCGAGCTGTAGAAGTGGAAATATCGCGATATATAATTCTAAAATCGTGAAAATACGATTAAGAAACGTCCACGTCGTGGTCATCATCATCAAACAATTTTAGAACAAAATTTGGCGTCCGACTGCCGCTGTCGACACCAGATGGCGGAGGCGCTGGCGCCTGGCGCTTCGTAATTGACATACATATACATGTCAAACATTCTTCAAATCAAGAAACGTATATGTTTGATAACCTTTACTTCACTCAGCTTAACGTGGACACAGCGAGTGACAATATTCTATCGACGACAAGATAGATGACTTTTGCGAAAATGCGACGCGGGATGCATTAACGGAAGGTTTTTGAGTCTCTTGAAACATACGGTGGATTAACTGGACGAGAGAATTCGCGCCACAAGGTGACGTCAAGTTTTCTGTTCAGCGCGCATGCAATAATAGTAACATTTATTTTCTTCTTGCAATTTACGTATATTTTTATTTAGGTCTTATGAGTCTCTTGAAACCTACGGTGGATCAACTGGACGAGAGAATTCGCGCCACAAGGTGACGTCAAGTTTTCTGTTCAGCGCGCATGCAATAATAGTAACATTTATTTTCTTCTTGCAAATTTACGTATATTATTATTTCCTTATATTTCTTCAAGTACGTACTATTTATTGCAAAATTTTTATTCATGATTGTAACGATAAAAAATGCGATTTACTTACACAAGCAACATATATTCTTATTGTTACCTATTTTACAAGAATTCTTGAGCATTTTGAAAATCATTTTCAATTTTCATATATAATTGGAATGTTATAAAAAATTGTGTTTCTATCATGTACTACAAGTTGGTACAAAAGTTGCGAAGAGTATTATTTTTTATGCATAACTATTCTCTTTGTTATAGGATATGTCAAATAGAGCTGAAGCAGCGGATTGAATCCTTAACAGAGGAACTTCAAAGAATTAACGACGCACTACAATATCCGCTAGAGACAGATTTTTATGTAAAGAAACTTATTAATGCTAAGCACAAAATTACTATTGTTAGCAACATCTTACAAACCACTCAAGAGCGATTAAACAAAATTCATCAAGCTATCGAAAAGAGCACTGCTAAGAGAAAAACACTCTTAGATAATAGTTCTGCGTATAGTAGTACTACTGTTGAGTCGGATAAGGAAGAGCCAGCCAAAGTAGAAGCTGAGAAACAACAATAATTTTAAATGTAACTAATTATATTATTAATATTTTATTTTCAAATTATTACTTAACATTGATTACTTTGCAAGTTTTATAAAAGAAATTTCTTACAATTTTCATCGTAAATTATGGAAACTCCAGTAGTTAATTTATCATTACTTAGTATATTTATCATTATTTAGTATATAATTATAAATATAGTTAATATTTATATAGTTTATTTATTATTATAAATATTATAATTTATTTATTATAGATGAAGAACTCAAGACAGTTTATGATCCTTCTGAGGATTCGTATCTTTTAATAGATGCTTTGGAAGAAGATTTAGACATTCTGCATGCGATGAAACCTGTGATTTGTTTAGAAATAGGTAGTGGTTCTGGTATAGTCATCACAGCTCTAGCAATGGCATTGAAAAAATATAATGCTCATTTTATTGCAATTGATATAATCATCATAACATAGAATATTGAAATTCAAAATTTCAAAATTAAAAATAATTTATGCTTTGCGAAAGAAAATTAAAAATGAAAAGTAGTTTATGCAAAAGCATAGAAAGAAAAAATCATCATAACATAGAATATAACATATGGTTATAATATAATATTATTAATACGATACAATATAGTCATAGTTCAGTTTTAATTTATTCAAATAATATTGTGATTTACCAAATATAAAAAGAAATTCGAACAAAATGAAATATGATTAGTGTTAGAAAATGTTATAGGTGACTTCAAATAACTTTAAAACTAAACTATGACTATATTGTATCGTATTAATATTATATTATAACCATACGTTATAGATAATTTTCAATTATTAATATAATTATGAAATAATAATAATGATAATTTTCAATTAATAAATATGAAATTAGGACGAACTCTTCATAAGTATAAAATTTGAACAAATTATTTTCTTATATTATACCTATGACACTTGTGTGTGTATGATGTTTATATATATATATATATATATATATATATATATACACATACACATACATACACATATACCATAATTAATACACATTGTTTCACAGCTATCGAATACTTTCATAGATATATATAACAATTTATATGTAGTGTTTCAAAGCTAGCGAATAACTTTGATGACAAATTATATATGACATAGATAATTTATATAAAATGTTTCAGAGCTATCGAATAACATTTACACATATATATGACATTTTGTACGTAGTGTTTCAAAGCTAGTGAATAACTTTGATGACAAATTACACATGGCATAAGTCATCAAAAAATCATTCGATGGCTTTGAATTGTTATACTTGACATAGATAATTTATATAGTGTTTCAGAGCTATCGAATACCTTTTACACATATATATCACAATTTGTACATAGTGTTTCAAAGCTAGCGAATAAGATATATGGAAATAGAAAGCAAAGTAAGTATCGTCTTTAATTAATTTTTATAACATGTTATAATTTATATAACATTATTCTTATTTAAAATATTTTAGGTTATGTTAGACGATGAAGACTTTTTATTAGAATTTTCCAACATGGCCAATAATAGTTCTGGCCTTGTCACCACCGCCGCCATGACTTATGCCATGTGTAATTTGTCATCAAAGTTATTCACTAGCTTTGAAACACTACGTAGAAAATGTCATATATATGTGTAAATGTTATTCGATAGCTCTGAAACACTTTATATAAATTATCTATGTCATGTATAATTTGTCATCAAAGTTATTTGCTAGCTTTGAAACACTACGTATAAATTGTTATATATATCTATGAAAGTATTCGATAGCTGTAAAACAATGTGTATTAATTATGGTATATGTGTATGTATATATATATATATATATATTATATATACATACACATATACCATAATTAATACACATTGTTTTACAGTATCGAATACTTTCATAGATATATATAACAATTTATACGTAGTGTTTCAAAGCTAGAACGTAGAATATTTAAATTTTCAAAATTAAAAATAGCTTATGCTTTGCAAAAGGAAATGAAAAATAAAAAGTAGTATATATATATATATATATAAAACATATAGTATATATAAAACATATAGTATATATAAAAATATATATATATAAAACATATAGTATATATATATATATAAAACATCATACACACACAAGTGTCATAGGTATAATACTTTGCATAAACTACTTTTTATTTTTCATTTCCTTTTGCAAAGCATAAGCTATTTTTAATTTTGAAAATTTAAATATTCTACGTTATGATGATATAAAAATATGTTTGTATATGTGTACATGCGTGTGCGTGTGTGTATGTAATATCATCATAGCATAGAGTATTTATTTTTTCTTTCTATGCTTTTGCATAAATTACTTTTCATTTTTAATTTTCTTTCGCAAAGCATAAATTATTTTTAATTTTGAAATTTTGAATTTCAATATTCTATGTTATGATGATTTTTTCTTTCTATGCTTTTGCATAAACTACTTTTCATTTTTAATTTTCTTTCGCAAAGCATAAATTATTTTTAATTTTGAAATTTTGAATTTCAATATTCTATGTTATGATGATTATATCAATTGCAATAAAATGAGCATTATATTTTTTCAATGCCATTGCTAGAGCTGTGATGACTATACCAGAACCACTACCTATTTCTATACAAATCACAGGTTTCATCGCATGCAGAATGTCTAAATCTTCTTCCAAAGCATCTATTAAAAGATACGAATCCTCAGAAGGATCATAAACTGTCTTGAGTTTTTCATCTATAATAAATAAATTATAATATTTATAATAATAAATAAACTATATAAATATTAACTATATTTATAATTATATACTAAATAATGATAAATATACTAAGTAATGATAAATTAACTACTGGAGTTTCCATAATTTACGATGAAAATTGTAAGAAATTTCTTTTATAAAACTTGCAAAGTAATCAATGTTAAGTAATAATTTGAAAATAAAATATTAATAATATAATTAGTTACATTTAAAATTATTGTTGTTTCTCAGCTTCTACTTTGGCTGGCTCTTCCTTATCCGACTCAACAGTAGTACTACTATACGCAGAACTATTATCTAAGAGTGTTTTTCTCTTAGCAGTGCTCTTTTCGATAGCTTGATGAATTTTGTTTAATCGCTCTTGAGTGGTTTGTAAGATGTTGCTAACAATAGTAATTTTGTGCTTAGCATTAATAAGTTTCTTTACATAAAAATCTGTCTCTAGCGGATATTGTAGTGCGTCGTTAATTCTTGTAAGTTCCTCTGTTAAGGATTCAATCCGCTGCTTCAGCTCTATTTGACATATCCTATAACAAAGAGAATAGTTATGCATAAAAAATAATACTCTTCGCAACTTTTGTACGCAACTTGTAGTACATGATAGAAACACAATTTTTTATAACATTCCAATAATTATATATGAAAATTGAAAATGATTTTCAAAATGCTCAAAAATTCTTGTAAAATAGGTAACAATAAGATATATATGTTGCTTGTGTAAGTAAATCGCAATTTTTTATCGTTACAATTCGATGAATAAACATATATTTTGCAATAAATAGTACGTACTGTGAAAGAAATATAAGGAAATAATAAATATACGTAAATTTGCAAGAAGAAAATAAATGTTACTATTATTGCATGCGCGCTGAACAGAAAACTTGACGTCACCTTGTGGCGCGAATTCTCTCGTCCAGTTGATTCACCGTAGGTTTCAAGAGACTCATAAGACCTAAATAATAAATATACGTAAATTTGCAAGAAGAAAATAAATGTTACTATTAGTGCATGCGCGCTGAACAGAAAACTTGACGTCACCTTGTGGCGCGAATTCTCTCGTCCAGTTGATCCACCGTATGTTTCAAGAGACTCATAAAACCTTCCGTTAATGCATCCCGCGTTGCATTTTCGCAATTTTTTATACAAAAAGAAGTGATATCCCTAAAAAAATACCTTTTAAAAAAAGGTAAAGAAAAAGCGTCGAGTTCATCTAAAAACCATCTCACAAAAAATAGCTATCACAAAAACTAGCTACCTTTATGTAAAATAATAAAAAATTAACTGTGAAAAATTTTCACAAAAAATAGTTATCTAAAAATTGTTTCACAAAAAATAGCTATCACAAAAAATAGCTATCTTTATGTAAAAATTTATTACAAAAAGTACTGATATGAAAAATTGCGTCAAGTTGGGGTGCAATTTCACTTTAAGTTTGTTAGTGTTATAAAATTTTATACATATGTGCTTTTATATAATTCGCTGCTGACAAATAGGTAGAAGTTCCGTTTAAAATCTACATTACATTTTTGTCATAAAGAAGAATATTTTTGTTAGAGTTGATTACGTCAAATGATTTTTAAATTTTCTAGAAAATTAAAATAAGATTAAAAAACTTATTTAAAAATTAAAAATTCAAAAAAATGAAAGATTACGTCAATAATTTTTCAATCTTCTACAAAAATAAAATAAAAGAACAAATTTTTTTAAAAATTAAAAATTAAAAAAAATATAAATTAAAAAAATTTTAAATAAAAAAACTCGGCGCTACCATGATAGTAATTATTGAAAATTAATATTAACATTATTTCAATAATTACTAGGTAGCGCCGAGTTTTTTTATTTAAAATTTTTTTAATTTATTTTTTTTTAATTTTTAATTTTTAAAAAAATTTGTTCTTTTATTTTATTTTTGTAGAAGATTGAAAAATTATTGACGTAATCTTTCATTTTTTTGAATTTTTAATTTTTAAATAAGTTTTTTAATCTTATTTTAATTTTCTAGAAAATTTAAAAATCATTTGACGTAATCAACTCTAACAAAAATATTCTTCTTTATGACAAAAATGTAATGTAGATTTTAAACGGAACTTCTACCTATTTGTCAGCAGCGAATTATATAAAAGCACATATGTATAAAATTTTATAACACTAACAAACTTAAAGTGAAATTGCACCCCAACTTGACGCAATTTTTCATATCAGTACTTTTTGTAATAAATTTTTACATAAAGATAGCTATTTTTTGTGATAGCTATTTTTTGTGAAACAATTTTTAGATAACTATTTTTTGTGAAAATTTTTCACAGTTAATTTTTTATTATTTTACATAAAGGTAGCTAGTTTTTGTGATAGCTATTTTTTGTGAGATGGTTTTTAGATGAACTCGACG
The DNA here is from genome assembly GCA_023638675.1 of Camponotus pennsylvanicus. Lineage (NCBI taxonomy): Eukaryota > Metazoa > Arthropoda > Insecta > Hymenoptera > Formicidae > Camponotus > Camponotus pennsylvanicus. Next base: position 28,371 of record JALHBL010000430.1, read on the forward strand.
CTTTTTCTTTACCTTTTTTTAAAAGGTATTTTTTTAGGGATTGTAACATACTCAAGGTCACATTAAAACCAAATGTAAATAAGTCTAATTAAACGATTGTCGTCTACAATAATTAATCCTAAATTTTTCCTTGTGTAAGTAATACAGCTAACAGTATTTTCAACTTAACTCCTGAAATAAGCATTTCCGCACCTATGTCCATATAACATTTTTTCATCCTTCAGGCGTGAGGAACATCTCCTTAAATTTTTGATATACCTTTTTAGAACACCATGTATATGCATAAATTGATAATTTCTTTCTACAGTACGAGTTTTTCTTATGAGATTGTCAAAATAATATCACATATATGTATGTTGCACATGCTAAATTGCGAAACATATTGTTGCGAGAAGTGTTACGAAAACTCAAGACAAGATTCATTAGGATCAAGCAATGTCATGATTAAAATAAATCTCGAAAATTTATTGGCATGCATATTATTCAAAATAAAATTCTATATTAATATATTTTATGGTTTATATATCGTCTTAATATTAATTCCAATTTTGAAATTTATAAATTATCTCAATATATTTTCACGAAAATATTAAAATATTTTTATTACGCATACATAATTTTGATACATTTATATTGTATATTAAAGATAGTATAAAAATATTTTCATAATATTCTTCATTAATCCAAATTAATCACTAGAATACATTGTAAAAATTGTGGTATATTATTTGGATAATTTTCTTCCAGGTGTTTATTGGTCAGCGAGCGATCTTTCAGGGATCCTCCATCCAGCAAACGGCATTGTATCCATCGAGATACCAACATCGCTCTGGAGTCACATATTGTTGCGCATACGTTGTTGCTCATAATGTATTATTTTCGGTGAGAATTATGTAGTGCGGTTGATTGCGGACATTATCTGAAGGTTCTTCATCTTAAAAACAGTTGATATTCACATAAATATGGGTAACATACCACTTGCTCCCAAAAACATGTAATCACATTTATCATGCCAAGCAATTATCACCCCATCATAATTTCGTGAATTGTGAAACAAATCCAAATCTCGTAGCCGACACGTTACGATCGCTCCCACAGCATATATAATTTCTTCTTTTCTTCCTTCTTATTATTTTTCTATTGCATCATCAGATCTAAAAATGTAAAAGCAACATTCAAATAATATCTTGTCGATTTGTAAAATAATGATTTAAATTGTAAATAATTATAATTAATAAAATTTCTTTATTTATTGATAAAATGAATATTAAAATATATTACATGATGTGTAATAACTTACCTCTAATACCTTTGTAATTTGTCCGCAGCAACTTTTAATCTATAGATGATTTTGCAATGTCCATTCGATATATTTATCAGATAAATGCAACAGGAAGCGGGATATCGTATTAAATTTCCAATTATAATTTATACATTTATTACATTCTAGTTTACGATTGAAATATATCATCATGCTGTGTGTTCTAAAAAAAACCAGATAAACAAAATTTCAATCGCAGACAAGAAAATAAAAATAACGTTTGTTACTTTCATTTATTGATTATAAAATGTATTAGTTTATTAACTTAATATATTATTAAGATACTTAATTGACTTATAATTAAGTGTTATTTATGACTTATAATTAAGTGTTATTTTTGACTTATAATTAAGTGTTATTTATTGATATAAAATGTAATATAAAATATTACTTATTTTATTTTTGACTTATAATTAAGTGTTATTTATGGATTTTTGACTTATAATTAAGTGTTATTTATTGATATAAAATGTAATATAAAATATTACTTGGAATTGCCAACAATTGTCACCAATTTATACGGTGAATGATATTTGTTATATCTTCCTGGGAAAACATTTAACGGATAATTTAGCACGCGCGATACTTTTCTTATATAAAAGTACTCTGCATTATCCCAGTCTTTGTATTACTGAAAATAATAAAAAGATCCGTTATATATAGAGACATATGTGTACATAATTATTTAGATAGTTTATTGATTTTCGAACGTTTTGTATTATTCTATTACAGTTTTGTACAATATTAATTAATTTTTTCATGATTTAATGATCACTCGGTTGGAAGCAGGTTGAAGGCATCATCACATTTTTTAACGCATCTTTTCGTAACGTTGCGCGATTTTCGAAACCGAGATCTATTATATTACAGTTTTTCTATTAATTAACAATGCTCTGTTAATGATTGAAACTTATAAAATGAAAGAATGCAACTCGGACTGTATGAAAACTGTAATAGAATATACAAAATGTTCAAAAATCAATAATTAAGTATCTAAATAATTATATCATTGTGTGTGAAACATTTTGTAAAATATTAAGGTATTTACATGAAAATATGAATTAATAGTCTAAACAATAGTGTTTCATTTTACAAAGAGTTTCAATCATTAGCAGCAGACATTAAATAATTTTCTTATGATTTTATTTTATTTTTTTATTATCGCTCGGAGGTAGAGGTGGAGGTTGAAAACGTGTAGTAAAACGAATCGAATAGCAAAATCAAATAATTAACGTAACAGAAAGCCTTTTGTTTTTTTATGGAATTAATAAAATAATGCATTTATACACACTCTCTAAAAATGAATCAGTATATTATGAAAACAGTAAACAGAGTTATTGATACAGCAGTTATAAGTTATTATAGCACTGTAAATCAATAATATTTCATTGAAAGAATTAGTCATATTGATTGTTTTAATCAGTAATATTAATTTATCTACTTCGTATAAAATTAAAAATTTTATTTATATTTACATGCGTATATTAGAACAAGAATGTTAAATAGACGATAGTTTATTTTATCTTTAACATACAATAAACAGATCATTTTCGTTTATTCGCCGGACATTTACTTGTCAGACTTATAAAATCGATTTAATATCTGAAGTTCCTCTATTGAGATTGTATCAGAAATTAAATCAAAGTGATACTTTTAATTTTATCTGTCGCCCTTTGCAAGCTTTATATAATTCTTATGACTAAAACTTAAGTACGAAAAAAAATAACGCACCGTAGCGGTATAAACGAACCAGCGATTGCCGATTTTACAGTGAAATTTTACTTCCACTGACTATAATTAGTGAGATATATGATAAAGTATAACAAAAAAGAAGCGTTTCTACTAGACATCAATGAAATACTGATTCTTAGTGATCTTATTTATATATTTGTAAATAGAAATTGATATAATTTTCGTAATAATTATATATATATATATATATATATATATATATGTATGTATGTATATGTATATGTATATATATATATATGTATACAGGGTGTAACTGAAAAAACGCCCACGGAGCAAATAGCGTTATTTCTGATTAAAAATCGAATCGAAAAGTTTTGAAACATTTTTTTCTATAATGCTTAATAAATCGGTAATTATTGAGTAAAGTTGCGCCAATAAGCACCGACCTTTAGCCTCCTTGTCGAAAATTGTTTTTAAGGAAACGCTTTTGACGGAAGAAATATGATTTTTAATGCAAATTAAAGTTTTTTACATTATTACAACGCATAAGAATATTGCACGATAGCAGCATAACATAGCGCCGAAACGGCGGAACGCTCACTACCAGGCGCGCGGCTCACTGACGTGCGCCTGTCTAAAGGTCGGTGTTTATTGGCGTAACTTTACTCAATAATTACCGCTTTATTAAGCATTATAGAAAAAAAATGATTCAGGACTTTTCGACTCGATTTTTAATAGGAATAACGCTATTTGCTCCGTGGGCGCTTTTTCAGTTACACCGTGTATATAATTTGAAATTAATAAAAATTAGTTTTTATGTTGTCTATATTAGAAACGTGAAAAATATGTTTCCTTAACTATGGTTTTAAAAACGTTTTTATAGAAACGTTTCTTATTAATGTTTTACGATTAAAAAATATTGGATACGTTTAAGAAACGTATATAAAAAGAATGTGTGCTACCCCTCGGGCATCATAGCATATCTTAAGTTATTTATTGACGTTGTGTTTCGTCATCTATTGACAATGCGTAATTAAAGGTTAACTGTCCATTTGATATCAATGCTGTCTTGTTGAAATGCAGCGGAAATTAAATCAAATTTCAAATTTTGTCTCGAAAATATTATAGTTCTAAGAAGTGATGTAGAAGAGATGATATATTGAATCCAATAAATATTATTGTTATATTTATTATCTAACTGATATAAATAACTTATTGTTAGTTAATGAAGAAAAAATTGTAGATAGATATGCATGTATTAATACTTGAATGTTTGTTTTCTTACGATACTTATTAGATATTCAACATGTGTACTTTTGTATTTTATATAATATATTATATAAGATCTGCACACTTTTTAATGTAACATTAACTATTTTGTAAATTCATAAATGTTAACACAATTGTAATTTTCTTTTCAAGCTTCTTTTATATTATGTTTTGGAGCTTTTTTCTATTTCAAACTGTACATATAAATCTTTTTACATACATATATCATTGCTGTGGAGGGAATAAATTTTTATAAATTTATAAAATATTTGAAAATACGTCTATTATTATGCATGAATTTAAAAAGAGACCATTATATAAATACTCGTTTAATTATTCTTAGTTATTCTTAACACACAGAATTATTCTTAATTATTCTTAGCAGAATGTTTCTTTAATAATATAAAAATATTTTTGAAAATAAAAATGTTGTATATCATTTAATATATGAATGGACTAAATAAGTCACAAAAGGAGACCGGAGCATTACAAAATTATTTTCAATTATAATTCACGTAATTAAAGTGTTTATCACTTTTTTGGAAAAAGTAATTGATTTATAGCGGGAGAAAGAGGGAATTTGATTGGATGCACTAATGCACACTGGCGCATATAAAAATTGTCGCATATAAAATTACAATAGTATAATTAAAATAATAAAGTAATTAATATTATGAGTTTTTTATATTATATTATACAGGGTGTCCGATTCGTGAGGGACCAAACGAAAAGTGATGATAGATTGGGTCAAACTAAGAAGAAAAGTCCTCTACCATTTTGCAAAATTCGCAATAATTATTAAGTAATAAGCAAAAATGTCACATGAAGGTTTAATTTTTTAAATGGAACTCCCTAATTTTTATTATGTATTCTTATAGCTTATCTCGAGAGCTTTCCAAAACACTATAATAAAGTATTTCTTCAATGAGTACTTTTCGAGTTATGAGGCTTGAAATAATTTCTTAATTTTACATAAACCATAAAATATCTAGTAAAATATTCATTTTTCGAATATCTTACCTTAATACTTTTATATGCAAAATAATGAGAGGAATCAATTGGTGTAAAAAAAAAAACATAGTTGTTTTTAAGAAAAAATATGTAATTGTTAATTGCAAATTACATATTTTTTTTAAAAACAACTATGTTTTTTCTTTACATCAATTGATTCCTCTCATTGTTTTGTATATAAAAGTATTAAGGTAAGATAATCGAAAAATGAATATTTTACTAGATATTTTATGGTTTATGTAAAATTAAGAACTTATTTCAAGCCTTATAATTCGAAAAGTACTCAATGAAGAAATATTTTATTATAGTGTTTTGGAAAGCTCTCGAGATAAGCTATAAGAATACATAATAAAAAATAGAGGGTTCCATTTAAAAAATTAAAGGTAACCTTCATGTGACATTTTTGCTTATTACTTAATAATTATTGCGAATTTTGTAAAATGGTAGAAGACTTTTCTTCTTAGTTTGACCCAATCTATCATCACTTTTCGTTTGGTCCCTCACGAATTGGACACCCTGTATATTATATTAAGTATATTATGTTAAGTTAATATTAAGTAAAGTTATATTATATACGTTATTATATTATAAAATTATTCGATGCAAATAACGATAATAATAACTCGTACAATTATTTTATTTTATTTAGTTATTTATGTGCTATTGAAAATTTGTATTTATTTTATACTAGAACTACTAGATTTATACTAAAAACACTACGTATTTCAAACTGCATTATATGAATATCATAGAAAACGTATAAATCATTTTTTAAATCCATTATTACTTTTCTTATAATTAGAGTGGGTAAAAGGAGAGTGTCGCCAATCAACCGGAAATCGCCATTTTCAGACAAATTTATAATCGAAGAGCGGTAGTGTTGAATTGTAAAATATAATTGATAATAAAATAGAAATTTCAAATGCGTAATCATTATTTTTAATTACTACTTATTAAAATATTATTAATAACGGTAATAATTGTAAAATATTAAGTAATTTTATTTATATTTTTGAATTTTCGAAAAATATAAGATGAATTTATTAGTTGCTATTTTTATAATGTGTTTTTTAAAATTCTATTTAGAAATACTATTTAAAATGAATTAGATTAAATTAAATACTATTTAAAATTCTATTTTAGACACAAATTTAAAATTTTGAATATTAAAGAAATTAAAAAGTATAAGAAAAACTTAAAAACAGAAATTTTGTATCTTTACAATTAAAGTCTAGTTTCGTTTTTTTGTAAATAAAACATTTCCAATTGTGAAGGTGAAATAATTTTACTTCTTGTAAAATATATATATATATATATGTATATATATATATATATATATATATATATATATATAAAATAAATTAATTTTTTTTATTTTCTGTTTATATAAATTATTAATGTTACCTGATAATTGAGACAATTACATTGAAACTTTCAATTAAATTTACAATTATATATTTAACAATTTACATATTTTATATTATACAATTTGAATATAAAAAAACTTATTTAGATATTGGGTTGTCCGGAAAGTTCTTTCGGTTATTTAATATTATTTAATATCAAAATATTAAAGGCGATCAACGTGTACTACGCGCTATGTTTATCTACCCCTACTACCGGCTAACCGGAAATTGGCTATAAATGGCGGAGCCAATCAGCATTAGGCACATGCATTGGCGACACTCTCCTTTTACCCACTCTACTTATAATCAGAATATCTTTTTATATAGTAAACGTGCCTCTTATGCCAAAGAGAAGATACTCAGAAATAAATTAATATAAAAAGTTTAATATAAAATTCATTAAACATTATATATACATATAATTATTTTTATTTATACATAGAACTATTTTTGTTTTATACATACATATATAACTTTTTTGTCAAACAATTTTTAAAGATCTTAATTCTTTTTAATATAACGCGAGTATCTCCGTGGAGAAAAAAATTACAACGGAATGTAGCTAATAAAACGTCATGGGAACACATGATCAGATTGATCATTCGAAGTCAGTTAGTATTGTGATCGCTAGCCAAACACACTACCGCGTTACTTATCGTTTGATTCAAACTGCATTATATGAATATCACAAAAAATTGTGTACGAATAGTGGATTTTAAAACGCATACGTAGTAACACAATCGTATGAACGAATTGTCATAATTACATATTTAATAAAAGATATAGCAAATATTGAAGTGAATTCGATTATACGCTGCGTGTTCTTGAATATGGCTGAAAATGTTACAAGATCTATAATTTTATAATTTCTTTGATCGTTTGTAATTTGATTGTGGTTATCTCTTTATCGACGTTTTTCTACTATAATATTAATGAAAAAGGAAAGTTGATAATAATTATATTCCTGTGTTCGCTATACAATCCAATGAATATATATCATTTTGCATTGTCATTTGTTCTCCCAAAAAGACAGAAATTATTTACTTACTAAGAATTCCCTAATTTAATCTTAAGATATATACTGTGATCGTGACCATAAAGAGAATTCTGAAAACATAATATTAGAAGATAATAACTTGCGATTCGTTAAAACATACAGTTTTAAGGAATTTATCGAAAATATATGTATATATATGAATTAATATCATTCGATAAACACATCAGAATTAGTAGAGTGAGAAAAACAACTAACTGAGGATTCAACCGATTGAGTGCAAACATTTACGAAAAATGCAAATTATGTTTGGAACAATTTTATGTGTTTTATTGAAAGGTTTAGTACTGACACACACAATGGCAACTATCACTTTTATACCGAAGGATTATTCCCCTTCAAACAGCCTCCAGGAAGAAAGTGTTTCCATGTGTCCGGATTTAGATTTCACGCAGGTAAGAGATATTTTTCGCTTGATTAAGAAACAATTGAATGTTATTGCAGTTAGTAGTGTAACTAAAAATGAATGATAATAAATTATATATTCTACCTATAATAAGATAAGATAAAATAAAACAATTCAATATGAAAGAAAAAAGTATGTACGTTGTTGTAAAAAAAAGACGGATAAAGTTCCGAAATTTTGTTTACAAATGGATGTTATATTAAATTTAATTAAATATTAAATTATTTTAAAATTTGACTGTATTATTTTGTCTCTCTCTCTCTTTCTTTCTATATATATATATATATATATATATATATATATATATATATAATATATATAAAATTATTATTTCTAAAAATAACAACTTTTAAAATTAATGAAGTTTTCTGTCTACTATCTGTTACATTAATATATACATACGATGGCACTTCAACAGATTTTTATGTTATTTTTCTTCAATTTTTAAAATTTTCTTATTTTCCTAGATATATATAATAATATTTATTGATATATAGTAAGCTTTATACTAATATAGATTTTATTTTATGAAATTAATTTAGAAAGTTAGCATTATTTCTTTGTGTTAAGAATAATTATATAACGGCACAGAGCTATTAAATATCGAGATAGAAAATCTGTCTAATAAAAAAAACATTCCCCAAACATTCTTCAAGTTGTATCTATTAACGCTAATATTTCGATCGACAATATATTCAATAACAATCTCTAGAATTTGTATTAAATTTCATTGTACATATATCCTTTTATACAATTATATCCACATATTTTTATGGAGGTATTTTCGATTTATACTATCATTTCCAGAATTTGTTTGTGTTTCAAAAGTAACGACATTCGAGAAAAAACTTGACAAGGCAATAAATAAAAGTATTTATATAATTCTATGACTAATATTTAATAACTGTAAAGAAACAATATTTTTAACCTTATTATTCTTGAAGTACAAACATTAATAAAACTTTTTAGTAATATCGGCAAATTTTTGAAAAGAAATATGAGTTACGGTAAAATTGAGAAGAGTTAACTAACCTATCGTGAGAAAGAATCTAATCGTTAGACAAAATTGTTTTAATAATTGCAAAGAGCTACACTTTCGCTTGTACTACTTGCTAAAAGCTGTTATGAATTCTCATTGACTCTCGTTAACCTATTGATTGATTTTATTTTTGACATGAGCTATGTTTGACATACAAGATGCCTTAAAAAAAATAAATAAAAAATAGATTTTACGATATGAATAAAACTACATCACATTCAATTTCTATCATTTAGGAATAGTATATATCAAACCGGTATTATTAAGCAAACAGAAAACGAATGGCAATTTTTCGTTTAATTTTATAATTTGTGTAATTTAACATTAAACGCACCAGAAACAACCGCTTCAACGATATTCACCTAATTCTTTTCGTATGTTATACTTTATGAAGGATATTTCAATGTCCGAGAAAAGTGATCATCATATACTAAATTTGAAATCTGACCGGAGTCATTCTGATAGTACTGTGAGAAATGAGCGAGAAGTCGATGAAGTTAAACTTGCAAATATTTATATCATCCCAGAATCTATCGGTAAGTTGCAAAACAATGCATAAAACATTAATAACAAAATCTATGACGAGAAAGTGTAAATATAATTCAAATTGAAGAGAGAGTGGAAATCAAATCTAAAAATATCTTCCAGTAGTGAGAATAATATAAATTCTATTCCGTCCAAAAAAGAAATAGAAAAGCATAATATAAACATAACATTGTACATAAAAATTGTCATAATTTAAGGTAAAGTCAATTTTATTAATTTGCTACTCTGTTTTAAAGCAGTCGCAAATATTATACTTCTGATTTCTTAAGCTATAGGAATTTTTCGAAAAGTACTTGTCACTTTATTAAAAGTTATTTATTCGTTTTTGCCATGAATTAACGATTACTTTTCTAAATCTTACATGACGCAAAAAATTCTTATATTATTTTTTTAAAGGTCAATACTGTGCTTTCCATTTATTTTGTAGTTTACATTTATTTTTTTCTCTTTCCTTTATTTTCATATTAAATTGTTTTTTTCTGATTTACTGAGATAATCCACTTAATCTTGTATATAATTGTGTTAATATGTACGATCTTAAAATCTCTAGAAAGCAATTTGAGGAAGCCAACATCTCTCAGAGCTTTTGTACAATTCGACAGTCAATTCACAGAAAAAGTAAACGACATTTTTGTGATATTGAGGTAAGGAATCTAAATTTTCAGTTTGTATTCCTTCATTTTTCTCTCTTTTTCTTAAATTCAACAACATAAATATATCAATATGTTAATTCTGTTATAATTTTATTAAATATGAAATGGCTAAAATTTTATCTTTTTACAGATGGAATCAACCTGAATTTACCGATGAAATAATACAAGGGTACCAAGTGCAGTGTTCTTTCTTCGAGGACTTTAGAGAAACCTGCGACGATAAAAATATCACAGCTACAAAATTGGAGCACACGGTGCACAATCTAATATCTAACATGACATATTATTTTCGAGTACGTATGCATACTAAAATTGTTGCTGGTCCTTACACGGATTTAATCAATGTGTCGACTATACATGAAAATCCAATACCTAAATTATTACTCACATCGGAAAAAGGTATGGAAATATTGGACGTGGATTTAAACATTACTAATTTCGTAATGGGATCAGAGTACGTATACTGATAAAGAAAGTAGTTATAATTATCATAAATTATTTTTAACACTAACTATAAAGTTAATGTTATTATTATTATGCACAAGTTTATTATTATCAACATTATAGCAGTAATAACTATAAAATTAGAAATCTCAACTATAATTTTTTACTATACAATTAGAGTTCCTTTTTTTCAGATCAGTAATAGAATATAGCTCTTTTTTTCAGATTTTTCTCAGTAACAAATGCCGTTTATTCGATACAAGAACATAGAATTTATTGGATTGGCAAAAAAGACCTAATGACATTGAAGATTAATGAAAATAATATCACAAAGATGGCTAGCTTTGATCATTTTCTCTATGATCTCTGCGTTGACTGGGTAGCAAGAAATCTATATATAGCCTATCAAGACTTAGACTACTCTTATATTGTAAAGTTCGATTTAACAATGTGGGAAAATGGCATAATTAAATTTGATGAGATTTTCAAAGTAGAAATTGCTATTTACTATTTAAATGTATCACCGTCTAAGGGGTACGTTTACTACCGTTCACCTGAAAAAATCATTTTCCATTAAAAATTTATGCAAATTTGTTTAATTTTTCTATAATTTTACGTTTTATAATTAATATCATAAGTAATAAAAATAATAATTTTATTATATAATTATAAGAATTTCAAAATTTTACTACATACAAGTTTCTGTTTTTGTTAAAATAATGTTTTATAAAATAATAGAGTAAAATAATTATATATTTTTTAGAATTTTATATTACATATTATACAATAGGACGAGTTCTGTATATGAGATGATGCAATATCATCTCGATGGAAAAAATGTGCAAATTGTTCAGATAAATGAATCCTTTTGCCGATTTTATTATAGGAATACTTTTCGTGATATAATAATTGATGACATGAATAATGAGGAGCCGTTAATTTACGTGTTAAATGATTATCACATATTTGTGACAGACATTAACGTTTCTATGTGCAATATGATTTTACACAAGGGAAACATAAATGATAACATCCGCTTCCAATCTATAATGATTGACAAAACAAACATTTACATTTTAGCAAGAGAACATTCGTTTCAATCTACTCTTTATGTTTTGAAAAAGAAATATGCAAGTCTCCAGAGCGTAAATGCAACCGAATATGTTGAAAAGATAATAATAAACTCACGTGAATATATGATTTATGAAATTTACGCTTTTGATAGATCTTTACAACCATATCCTCCAATGAAATGTCTGACACCTGACGGAAAAGTTTATAATTTTGAGAATGTGAATGCAACGGCAAACAGCATCGTTGTGAATCTTCCGGAGCCGGTTGTAAAGAGTGGATGCAACAAATATAATTTACCAACTACTATCTATACTATCTCCGTAAGCTGTTTAGAGAACAATCTCAACAAGTCTGAGAAATTCAATGTGCAGACGTACGAGCGATATTACGAGATTCAGAACTTAACACCATTTACAGAGTACAAGTTGAAGTTTACTTTAAGCAATATTTACTTTGATCAATTATCAATAAATCCATTCGATTCGAATGTGATGCCAATAAAAACTAATTCGGGCAAGCTTAATGCACCAGAAAACATAAGTGTTCTAGCTTTGACGCCTACTATAGCAGCAGTTCAATGGATGCCACCCAAGGAATTGAACTGCGTGGCCTACGAAGTGCATTGGAAGTCAGTTACATTAGTGCACGGCACGCAACAAAAGAGCAAACAATTTATCAGTATGCCGAAACGTATGGCAGACGGCAGATTTTTCACAAAGATTAACTTGTCGCTACCAGTACAAGATTATTTTATATACTTGCGTGTGTATCCAATTAATTTCAGCGATTTCTACAACGAGAGTTTAAGCAAGATCGTTCACATATACTCAGAACCAAACAATATTACTTTGAGCGGGGTCAACATAAATAGCATGAACATTTCATGGATCTCAAACATTAATCTGACGATCTTTTTTACACTAGAGTACAAAGATATTGCAGCAGAAAAGTGGCAAACAATGAATTATATTAAAATGAATTATAACAATGAAGTAATATACCATGTCGAAAATTTACAATCGGGAACTTTATACAAGTTTCGCTTGATATTGAGATATCTCGAATATGAGGAGAATTTTATATGGCCGGCTGATGAAGGATTTGTTTTTTCAACACGTGGTAGCAAACGTGGTAAGCAAATGAAAATACACATACAGCACAATAAGGTTGCAGATATATTGAAGAATAATTTCATTGAAACATTGCAATATTGCAAATCGATTGTGAAACTCTGCTGAGTTATTGTTATAAGATTGTGATGAAGTTAAGATGTCCGCTTTTTGCAATGAAATATTGTAGCAATATATATAGTATATATATATATGGATAGATATGCATATGTTATTGCGAACCATTTAATAATATTATGTATAAACATTATGTATGTTTTTGATGGATGAATATCTTGGAATCATTTAATTAAATTAAAAAGCTCGATATAAATAGAAGTTTGCAATATCTAAGATAATCATGTCTAAGATCAATATGTTGCAAAATTGTATTTAAACATAATCATAGAACATAAAAGATTTCATATTTTTTTACAAAATTACCCTGTATTTAAACTTTTACTTACAAATCACTTTTTTTATTTTAAATGTTTATTTATATCTCTATATAAACATTGGGTATAGAACATAGTTATAGAATTAATTAAACATTACTAATTATATTTTTATTTAAAAATTTTAAAGATCCATTATAATTATATATTTGCATGTGAAAAATACATAAAAATGCATAGAAAAATATAATATAATGATAGATATAATAGTATCTATATACTTAATATAATAAAAAGATATATTATCTTTGAAGATTAATATCGTATTCGTACATGAAGTGAAAATATATCATAAAATATATTTTAACATTAATATAAAATGTTATCTATATTTTAATTAAAAAATAGCGATGTTTATCTTTAGCTTAGAATTATATTTACTCGACTGATATTATTTGTGTCAATAATTCATTTGACTTATAGCGAAAAAATATTATCTACCATTGATGTCAAGTTTTATCGTTATAGTTACTATAATCTGTATCTGCTATTTTTATTGTTGTAAGTATGTTTGATATCCGTATTAACTTGAAGTGTAGATTATACATATACATATAAATCTGATATAATATCTAGAGATTTACTGAATCGAGTAATTTACTCTAGTGATTTAGTTATATAAAATTAAACTAATAAATTTACTAAAAACGAAAAATTTATTAATGCATATTATTACATAATTAAGTCGAAATTTTTTAACAGTGTATCGTCAACGCAGAGGTAATAATAAACAATTTTTGTCTTCAACAATGACCGATATAGAATTGGCGATTTTACATGAAGTACCTTGCCGAAACACTCAATTCAATGTGATTTACAGTCCTATGTTACATTATAATCCGGATGAATGTGCGATAACTAAAGTTGCACGTAAACAAATTACATTTACAAAACTTCTTGGTAGCGGCGCATTCGGAAAGGTAAAAATTAATTTTTTCAAGCAATGTTTCAAATTAATTTCTGGATCATCAAAACAGATATGTATTTTCTAATAAAGATATAAATTACATGAATTTTTATAATAGATTATAAGTAATATAAAATTTAGATGAGACAACAAACGTGTACTTTATTATACATTTTTCGTTGAATTATTTAATATAAAGTAAAGTATAATATTACTTGACATTTTAAACTATACATTTTCTAATGAAGTGCGCATGTAAATTTGTGTGAAATATTTCGCAGGTGTTTCAAGGAAATGTGAAGAACTTAGAAAGATCGGGTACAGAGATATCCGTTGCAATAAAAATGCTTCAAAAAGATGCTTCTTCCCATGAGAAAAAGAAATTTTTAAAGGAAGCCGAGCTTATGAATCATTTTCGACACAAACATATATTAAGATTGTTGGCTGTTTGTTTAGATGGGGATTCTCCATTATTAGTGTTGGAATTGATGGAAACTGGTGATCTGTTAAAATATTTGAGAGATTGTCGAAATTTGCAAGCGTCAGATTCGTATGCTCTGCGCTTGCAGGATTTGCTCGCCATGTGCGAAGATGTTGCGCGAGGTTGTTGCTACTTGGAAGAGTTGCGTTTCGTACATAGAGATCTAGCGTGTCGCAATTGTTTAGTTTCTTCGAGAAATCGCGAGGATCGTGTCATCAAAATTGGAGATTTTGGACTGGCTAGAGATATCTACAAGGATGATTATTATCGCGTGGTAAATACAATTATTAATAAAAGTTAATGATTAAAAAATGAATTCTTTTGAAAATACTTTCCATTTTTTTATCATAATAGTATCGTGCATTGTTTCTTTAAGTAATATCCCCTAAAAAAGACCTTATAAAGGTAAAAAAATACGCCAAGTACATAAAAGAAATCAAAAATTCTAAAAGAGTGATAAAAATAAAATATTTAAAAACCGATATGAGATCAATACTATTAGCCAAGTACAATAAATTATGTGATATTAATTCGTAATCGATACTAAATGAGTTAAGATTACTTTAATTCCTAAAGTATTTTTTATATGATGTATATAATTTAAAGAAGTTTGACACAAATCCTAAATCGCATAAATGACCTTCAGATCGAATTATGATATGAAAACTTGGCGTGCCCCGTATTTAAATCATATAGTTTAAACCACGAAAAAGCTAGATTTTTTATGGGCCCAATGTAAAAATTTGAAATTACACTACGGATCGCGCATGCGCGTAGCTAAATTTCGAACTTATATATCTTGTCCCCTCTGTATTACCTGGAAATCACCACATAGAGATTAGGCAAAGAGAAATTTCTTTTTTTATAAGTTTTTTATTTTCTCTGCAAGTAAAGTTTGATTGTTGTAAGCCGGATTGAAAAACTTCGCAAGTCGTTTCTGGCCCACAGGCTGCCTATTCCATATTCGTATTCTAAAGCTTACTTTATAAAAATGTAAATTGTACTTACTAAATGAAAGGATTAACAAATATATATTGTATATACGTATATTGTATAATAAAATTTTTTATTTTATTCAAGATATGTAAACGACGCGATACGAGGAGGGGGAGAGTACGCCAAGTTTTCATATCTTACTTCGACCTAAAGGTCATTTATGCGATTTAGGATTTGCGTCAAATTTTTTTAAATTATATACATCACATAAAAAATGCTTTAGGAATTAAAATAATCTTAACTCATTTAGTATCGATTACGAATTAATATCACATAATTTATTGTACTTGGCTAATAGTATTAATCTCGTATCGGTTTTTAAATATTTTATTTTTATCACTCTATTAGATTTTTTGATTTTTTTTTATGTACTTGGCGTATTTTTTTACGTTTATAAGGTTTTTTTTAGGGGATCTCACTACATTTTGTAAAAATTTATATTATTTCTACAAAAAATATATATGCATTTTTAAAAACCTTTATTAAGGGTAAGTCACGTATTTTTACAAGATTTCAT
Organism: Camponotus pennsylvanicus; assembly: GCA_023638675.1. Lineage (NCBI taxonomy): Eukaryota > Metazoa > Arthropoda > Insecta > Hymenoptera > Formicidae > Camponotus > Camponotus pennsylvanicus. The sequence goes on from JALHBL010000430.1 coordinate 44,751, forward strand.
TTTCTAGAAATTAGAGTTCACTCCCAAGGGGTGGTTTTTGAATATTGTTATAATACGATAAATTAGTCTCCTTAGAAGTCTTATCTAACGGCACAGTTTTTATATTTTTGTGATACCGTTTTCGAGATAGATTAGATTTTACTCCCAAGAGACTTTTGAAAATTGTTATGCGATAAATTAATCTCTCACACGTATACACACACATATCACACGTATGCACACACATGTACATGAATGGTTTTGTCTCTTAAAGCATTTTTGCACACTAAAGCGAATAATCATATATGCGCGGTATGAACGCAGCTTGGGGGACAAAATCGCTTTGAATGTGTGCGTGCGAAGATACGTTCATGAGTCTGAACCTTATTATGAAGGAAAATGAAAAATGTCACAATTCTGACATGCGATTATCATTTCTCGGGATTGACTGCACCGATTTTATTCAAACTGGTCACAATCGAAAGCTTGTATTCACATTATGTAAGGTAAATGCCGTTAGATTTTTAATTACGGCTTTAGTTTCTGAAATATTTCAACCGAAAGTTTATTTGACGTCAATTTGACGTAAAATTCCGGATAAGCTACTTGGTAGCGCCGCGTCACGAACAGTGACTCTCAATGCTCGGATCCAATTTTTTATCAGATTTTATGTATAATAAAATTTTGGCGTCGCGACGCTACCGCGTCGATTGATAGAATATAAATAGTTTTTATTTATATAAAGCAAGAGATAAATAACCGTTTTTTATTTTGCACACATTCTAAAAATGAACAACTTGAATCAGAAAATTAAATTTTTGTTTAAATCATGTTTTAGAAAGGAGAAGGTTTGTTTCCTATTCGCTGGATGGCACCCGAATCTTTGATAATTGGAATATTTACTTCTCAAAGCGATGTTTGGTCATTTGGGGTATTAATGTGGGAAATTACATCGTTGGGTGAGCAACCTTATATTGCCAAGACTGTTGAAGAAGTGATAAATTATGTACGTGCTGGAGGCAGGTTGCCGATGGCTCTTAACTGTCCGTCAACGTTGTACCAGTTGATGCTACGTTGCTGGAGTACAGCGGATGCCAGACCAAATTTTAAACTTTGTCTGAAAAATATTATAGCATTAAGAAAGAACATGGAAGATGCGTTACTGAGTCCAGTCGATATTATTTAGCCGATATAATTAAATTAATGTTTATCTTATTTTCTAAACGATTCAATAAATCTTAATGTAGGAAAAATATTTCTAGAATATTTCTAAATTGGTTCTGTTATTTTCAGATTTAATCTTAATATTAGATGTATCAATGAAGATAAAAGAAATTTTTTAATCTCACCTTCCATAAAATTTTGATTATTAAAAGATATCATATCCGTTTTCATAATTATAAACAACGTAATATAATGATATATCTAATTTGTGTTTTTGAGTAATGGAAGCGAAACCTTATAATTGCGATTATATATATATGTATAAACAATATTTTTTTCAACAGAAATATAATTAATTTTCGACATTATATATAACCGATAATTACAAACTGATTGTAAAATTTATGAGTGAAAGATGAAACGCGAGTAATATCCTCTATAATTAGTTGTGAATATATAAGTATAATAATATAATTATTTTTGAATTTATAACAATTATCATGTATGAATTTTTACATCATTTGGAATAAGTATATATTTATGTTTTATCTTTATATTTAATGATTTATTATATATTTAAATTATATTGATGATTACAAAAGTATGCAGTTGTAAAAATGAACTATACTTATTGCTCTATCTCCACTATATTTAATAAAGCTGATAATGCATAATATTTACACACAATTACGGTCTATCATTTCGAAAGATCACCCAATACTGACAACGTTTTATAGATATGTATGATATTATGCATTATAAATAATATTAAATAACATATAAGATTATATAAACCATTTCATAATCGATGCATAGATACAACGATGCAGTAATCTGGCGAGCACATTTTCTCGAATAATTCTACTAATAATCATAAATCCACAAGTTATAAATCTTGAGTAAGAATAAGGATGGATATAATTATTGCGCGGAAATCACAAATATTTAAATATTTTAAATAATACTACATATTAAATGAAATAGGAGTACCGCTCATCAGATTCCACGCCTTATTGGCTGTTATTTGTCAATTTTTAATTATCTTTAATTATAGAATTATCTAACACATTGCACATGACGAGCGCTAAATCATCGAGTCGAAATTGAAAATCGCTGTTGTGAGTACTGTTGTGGAAATTCAAGTTAGTTTATCAATGAAAAAGTTTGACTATTTAAGATTAAGCTGCATTCACAAAAATTTATTGGCACGCATATGAAAAAAGAATTCTACATATATTCTTCTATATCCTAATATATTTCATTTTTTTATAATACAATATTAACATTGCACTTTTAATTTTATAATATCTACAATATCTACAATATGTACAATATCACAATATCCTCATAGAAAAAAAGTTAAAAAATTATTTATGTATAATTTTACGTATATTACAAATCCTAAATTTTATTGTACGCACTACCGATCAGAAAGTACTTCGTGCATAATAGCGATATCAGTTGGATAATTTTTTGACAAGTTTTCGGTTGGTGCGTAATGAGTGCCTTCGAAATGAGAAAAGTATCGTCCTATCTCTACATTTTTTATCCATTTTGATGGATAACTTGATGCAGTATCTAAAATAAAAAAATATATTTTATATATTTATGCGCATGCATAAAGAGATAAAAAATGATATAAAATGTATATATAATTAATATGATTTATAAGAGGGAATGCTACTAATATCTTATACATACCTAGTGGTGCATAACATACTATATTATTTTCCGCAAGAATTATATAGTGCGGTTGATAGATAAATCTGGAATTGCCTGATTTGTAAGTATAACATTTGCAGAAGCACATGTGCCGAGTTTCACAGCATTCGCTGAAATGTCAAGCTACAGATTTTAATTTTTTTTGTACGAACGCAGCTTTACATTTGTAATTCCACCCAATTATCACACCAGTATGAGAATTACATTTCTCAGTCGAAGGCAAATATGGTTTCGGTGAATGCGTTACGATCATACCAATAGTATGTTTAATTTTTTTCATTATTTCCAGTTTACTCCTCACGATGTTAAGTCTATCCTGTATATAACAGATATCGTAATAATGAAATGTAAATAATACTTCTTATCAAGTGTTTCTAAAAATAATTATTGTAATGTGACTTAAATTATATAAATAGTTACTATCACTTTATATTGATATCTGAACTACTCACACACACACACACACACACACACACACACACACACACACACACACACACACACACACACACACACACACGTTTATACACAAGAAAAAAAGGTCCTTTTTGTTTTGAAAATATATTTTGTTTTAACAACGAAATCTTGAAATGAGATTATATTGCGTTAATTAAAGAAAAATATAATTACTTGAATAATAATTGCTTACTTGAATGAAGCCATTTTATATAGTTCAATCAAGAAAAATATATTCTTACGATTTAAGATTTAATTTTCTTGAATGGGAAAGAAACAATGTTAGATAGAAAATAACATTTTTAAATCAAAGATTTTAATTTTCTTAAAGTAGAATTAAATAATTATGTATTCTTGAGGAGGACAATTACAATATTAAAATAAGACTATAATATTGTTGAAATATAAAATTATTAAATTCTTCTAAGAAAATATCATAAATTATTGCGTATATACGAAACAATGAACGCGTTAGTTTAAGTACCTATATAAATTTTGATTTGACAAAATTTTATTTTTTTTCTGTGTAGACTAGGGGGACTGTCTAGACTAAGAGGAGATCGATATACTAAGATTTATATTACTAATTATATAATATATGTATTTTTCCCTCGCGGGATTTATTGTATTTTTTCTCTGGCAACTGTAATTTTCCTTAAATAAATTCTCGTGAAATGAAATAAAGTAAAACAGTAGCACGATGACCATTGTAATTCCATAAATTTAAAATTAACTTGTACATATCACGTGTTTAGAAAATAATAGTTCATGTGAGAGGGAAAACCAATCGGATTTCGCTACGTTAATCAACGCAGAAAAACTCGGAGTTATGTAATCGTAATCGGATTCGATGATTTGTCCGACGTAAATCTATTTTAGAAATTGACGGACCAGTAAATTAGGACGAATCTTCTTTTTGAACAAATGTTACGATGATGACACATTCAGCGGGGGTATTTTATACATGACGTGTTTATGCAAATTTCGCGCAAAAGATACTCGATGTCGATAAGAGACAATTTTTTGTATATCGACTATTTTTAATAGCGGATTTCAAGAGATTTCGCGGGACGAAGAGACCTCCGAAACTTGGAAAGTCTATATAGTCTGGTAATTTATATTATAATCCATAGCTACGTGTGTTTTGCTCAAGAATATTATGCTGGATACACACGTTGTAAATAGTTGATAAAGAGTCTGCATATAATGAGTGGTTCTATGGGGGATAATTTAATTCTATATTTTAAAGCAAAGTTTTTTGCAGATCTTCGTGTATTTTTAATCTTTTGTATATATGTATACTTCTATTTGTATATGTTTTACTTTCGTTTCTAGTTCGACGAAATTAAGGAGACGAAAATACACTCGTGTGAATATTATTAGCTTATCAATCTTAATAGATTTTTGAAAATCGCTTCATAAATATGGATAATACAGCTGTTTGTCGATTAGACATAATTTCCGTATGCATTCTTGATCAAGACCTTGCAACGCTGGCGATTGTTTTTTTTTTATAGAAATAAGATACAATATATATATGAATATTTTATATCTTATTTCTACAATAAAAAATACAAGAACTAACATTGCGAGGTTTGGGTCAAGAATACATGCCGCATATATTATTGACTTTGCAATGTTGGCGATTGTTTTTTTTATCGTAGAAATAAGATAACAATATATATATATATATATATATATATATATATATATTGCATCTTATTTCTACGGTACTAGAGGGGAGGAACGATATATAAGTGCTGAAGAGATAATTTACAATTTGTCTGATTGTCGCTTTCGCTTCCTGATATTTTGCTAAGCAAGAGAAAAGACGATGAAGCTCCACTTCGTGATCTTGTTGCTGATAGGCTTGTTCGTTCACGCTACACTAGGTAAGTTTGCGATAATTTGGTGATTAAAAAAATATATTGAAGAAGAGATGCAAATCCGGATGCCATGAAATTAAAAATACATCGTATTATACGTGGTGGAGCTGCTTAAGATTTCGCGAACGATTTGGAGAAGCAAGATTCTGTCCTTTAAATAAATATTCCGAAAACGAATGTTATAAGACTAATGATGTTTCTAGAGTAAGAGTGATTGGTGCGAATGATGATACGATTTTATTTACTCTAGGATTTTATTTACATAGGTGACTGTGTGTTTGAGAACGAGACTCTAAGTGTGGGTGAACACATACGTAAATGCTTACGGATCAATTGTACTGGTGAGAATACAATGTCAATGCTCGCGTAAGTCCAAGTTTTATCTCTCAAATTAATCCTTCGTAAAATATATCCTCGTTACATCTGATATAGAGATCCGAGACTTTATGATATCTTGAAAGAAAAAAATCGCGTCGCTTTTAATTGATGCTTTGGATCGTTTAATTCTCTATTCAAGAAATCAGTTATTACATAACGAGCTTTTGATAACCAGTTATCCCGACCTTTGACTTTGCAATTTATTGCAAATCGATTTTCACGAAATGCGCGACAATAATAATTGATACACGATTGAGCATCTAATTTAAAAAAATTTGAAAAAAAGAAAAGAAGAAACAATCGAGTAGAGTCTACTTGAGATTGCGATACAGAGAAAGTACATGATTTATAAAACATGATTTATTTGCCAATAAATCAAAGAGACTACGGTTTATTTTAGTTATACTGCAAAAAGACGATTATTTACGAATAAGAGAGATATCTTGTGTATTACTTAACATTTGCAAATTTCACATCTTTCTCTTCTGTGTAGCAATAGATATAATAACACTAATGACATATATCTCTATTTAATAATAAATAAAAATTTCTCTACAAAATTATATATCCTTTTTGAATTTTACTTTATTTATTTTCTGATCTCGATAAATTTCGACAATATTCAATTATTATTATTGTTTCTTTCCAGATGTCCTTTATACCAATGTCCGGTAGGGAAGGAAATCGGTTATCGCGAAATGGATCTCAGCAAGCCTTATCCAGAGTGCTGCGCAGGTCCGATTTGTGCGGAGTAAAAGTCCTATTGTGGAACTTCTATATATAATATAATACATAAGAGCCTCTTTTATATCAAATATTTTCGCAAAATAAAAATATCGTTTTCATCTGCACTTAAAAAGATCGCCTTTTTCCTTGCTTGCCTGTTATTTATCGAAACTGAAGAAAAATCGCGATGACTCGCACAATAACGCTAAAATCGAATTTATCTATTTGCATCCTGGCGCCTCTCGTCGCTTATACTATTTTTAGTTCGCGTCATCATCGCATTTCAGTTGACGATTCTTTGCGATTCCTTCGCGCGACGATGAGTAACGCAAAAGGACCTTCCTCTCTTTATTTAATCGTAAATTTCGCAAATATAAATAAAAAACATTAGCTTTAATGCAAATAAACCATTGTCCAAATTCTCGTTTGCTCGTGAAATTTCGCGAAATTAATGAGAAGCTACAGCGTTTTTCAAAATTAAAATAAAAAATTCTTTAAAAAATAAATTAAAATTCTAAAAATCTCGGATAAAAGAGATATTCATATTTATTTATATAGATAAATTCTCGTCTTTTTAATTCAAATCAATTGGAGAGTACATCGACTTTTACATTATTTACATTTCCTCTACTTGCCTTCCATTCTCTCGAAGTTGACAGATAACAGTCGAGGAATAGAAATTTCACAGACCGTGTTTTGCGAAAAAGCTTACGTTAGATTTATTATATAATACATATATTTCTCTCGCGGTACTGATTGTACTTTTCCTCTGACAATTGTAACTTTCCTTGAATAAATCCTCGTTAAATGGAACAAAATAGAACAGTAGCACGATGACCATTGTAGTTACATAAATTTAAAATTAATTTGTACATATCACGTGTTTAGAAAATAATAGTCCATGTGTGAGGGAAAACCAATCGGATTTCGCTATATCAATGCAGAAAAATTCTTAGTTATGTAATCGTAATCGGATCGTTCGATGATTTGTCCGACGTAAATCTATTTTTGTATAATTTGTCAAGTTCTAATTACAAGAATGTATCGGATGATCTTTTTTTTTCTTTCGAGAAATTCTAGCAAATCGATTGCGTGAATCAAAGAAGAGATACGGTGAGGGCAAACGTAGAGAAATTTCTTTCCGATTCTGCCCACATCTTCATTCATCCAATTTAACCCAGATTATCTGTCTTCGGAGATTCTCATTTTTTCCTAGCTACTTCGATTTTTTCTCTATCGCTTATTAATATGCAAATATCTTTAATGAAACGCACGCCATTTTTAATGATTTTATTACAGAAATACAAAGAACAAAAGTTCATGAAAAAAAATTTCTTCTTTCTTTTCTCTTTAATGAAATTTTCTATGGATAAATTTCTATTTTTTTATTTTTTTAGTAGTAGAATTTTTTTAGTAGTATCTTTTTTAATTTGGAATATAACTTTCTAAATAGGGGAGACCGGGGACAAAAGTAACAACGTCATGAAAGTAACAAGCCTCGTAATAAACTACACAATATGTTGAATAATTTGTACTATGTAGTCAAACACGTACGCCCCGATTCTCTTCCTTTTCAGCTAATTGTTGTAGAACGATCGCGCCGGTTGCACATGCAGGAGTGAAATTAGTGTATTTGCATTATTCACCTAAGTATTTCTTGTTTTAGTTTTTTTGTATCTATGCCTAATTAAAGTGTATTAATTGATGTAATTATTTGCTGGTGTATTCTTCTAAAATGTATTCATAAGTTTTTATAGTTGATGTGTTTGGAGGACAAAAGTAACATGACACTCTGTGGACGAAAGTAACATGTTTCAATGCTTAAAGTATAAGGGCTGGTACCATAATAACTGTACCAAAGGCGATTCTTATTACGTATGCCATAATTGTGATTCGGAATAGATACCAATCTCTTTTGTATAAGTAGTTATCATACAATTTTTACACTATTATTTAGAATTAAGCTATTATTTAGACTTAAAAAAGTACAAAACTGGTGTGATATTAAGTATAATTATTTTATGATATTACTTATAATTATTTTGCTTAACGAAGATTATTTCTTTTAAGATTTTCAAAGATGATAAAAATAAATATTTATTTTATTTTTTATTTTAATATAATATTATACAAAAAAAATTATAATAAAAGTTATCTTGTTTAATAAAAGATTATAATAAAAGTTGCCTTAAATTGAAAAAAGTCATATTTATTTTATTTTCCCGAAAATAAGAACTGGTACTTTTATCCCCAGACTATGTTACTTTCGTCCCAGGCCCCCAGGATGAAAGTAACAATCAATGTACTTGCGAAAAGCTATAGTAGCTCTTTAAATATCTATCATTTGAGATTGAAACATAGGTATAATAATAGAGCAATAAATGGAGTTTTTTTAACATATAATCTTCTTTTTTATATCTCTAACGATAATTAATTAGTGACCTATAATACAAAAAATGTTACTTTTGTCCCCGGTCTCCCCTATATATTTATATGTATGTATGTATATGTATATGTATGTATATATGTATATATAATTTGAAATTAATAAAAATTAGTTTTTATTTTGTCCTTATTAGAAAGTGAAAAATATGTTTCCTTAACTATGGTTTTAAAAACGTTTTTATAGAAACGTTTCTTATTAATGTTTTACGATTAAAAAATATTGGATACGTTTAAGAAATGTATGTAAAACGAATGTGTGCTACCCCTCGGGCATCATAGCATATTTTAAGTTATTTATTGACGTCAGCCACGTATCATAAAACGTTGTGTTTCGTCATCTATTGACAATGCGTAATTAAAGGTTAACTGTCCATTTGATATTAATGCTGTCTTGTTGCAATGTAGCCGAAATTAAATCAAACTTCAAATTTTGTCTCGAAAATATTATAGTTCTAAGAAGTGACGTAGAAGAGATGATATGTTAAATACTTGAATGTTTATTTTCTTACGATACTTATTAGATATTCAACATGTGTACTTTTGTATTTTATATATTATATAAGATCTGCACTTTTCAATGTAATATTAACTATTTTGTAAATTCATAAATGTTAACACACAATTGTAATTTTCTTTTCAAGTTTTTTTTATATGTATTATGTTTTGGAGCTTTTTCCTATTTCAAACTGTACATATAAATCTTTGTAAATACATATATTATTGCTGTGGAGGGAATAAATTTTTATAAATTTATAAAATATTTGAAAATACGTCTATTATTATGCATGAATTTAAAAAGAGACCATTATATATATACTTGTTTAATTATTCTTAGTTATTCTTAACACACAGAATTATTCTTAATTATTCTTAGCAGAATGTTTATTTAATAATATAAAAATATTTTTGAAAATAAAAATGTATATCATTTAATATATGAATGGACTGAATAAGTCACAAAAGGAGACCGGAGCATTACAAAATTATTTTCAATTATATTTCACGTAATTAAAGTGTTTATCACATTTTTGGAAAAAGTAATTGATTTATAGCGGGAGAAGAGAGAGAATTTGATTGGATGCACTAATGCACATTGGTGCATATAAAAATTGTCGTATATAAAATTACAATAGTATAATTAAAATAATAAAGTAATTAATATTATAGGTATTTTATATTTATTATATTATAATATTATTCGATGCAAGTATATTATGTTAAGTTAATATTAACTAACGTTACAATTATTATTATTTATTTTAAGGTTATTTCGATGCAAATCATAATGGAAACTTGTACAATTATTTTATTTATTTTAGAACTCTATTTAGTGCTATTGGAAATTTGTATTTATTTATACTAGAACTACTAGATTTATACTAAAAACGCTACGTATTGATTCAAACTGCATTATATGAATGTCACAGAAAACGTATAAATCGCTTTTTTAAATCCATTATTATTTTTCTTATAATTAGAATATCTTTTTATATAGTAAACGTGCCTTTTATGACAAAGAAAAGATACTCAGAAATAAATTAATATAAAAAGTTTATAATAAAATTCATTAAACAATTATATATACATATAATTATTTTTATTTATACATAGAACTATTTTTGTTTTATACATATATAACTTTTTTGTCAAACAATTTTTAAAGATTTTAATTCTTTTTAAAATGACGCGAGTATCTCCGCGGAGAAAAATAAATTACAACGGAATGCAGCTAATAAAACGTCATGGGAACACATGATCAGATTCATCATTCGAAGTCAGTTACTACTGTGATCTCTAGGCAAAACACACTACCGCGTTACTTATCGTTTGATTCAAACTGCATTATATGAATATCACAAAAAATTGTGTACGAATAGTGAATTTTAAAAAGCATACGTAGTAACACAATCGTATGAACGAATTGTCATAATTACATATTTAATAAAAAAGATATAGCAAATATTGAAGTGAATTCGATTATACGCTGCGTGTTCTTGAATATGGCTAAAAATGTTACAAGATCTATAATTCTATAATTTCTTTGATCGTTTGTAATTTGATTGTGGTTACCTCTTTATCGACGTTTTTCTACTATAATATTAATGAAAAAGGAAAGCTGATAATAATTATATTCCTGTGTTCGCTATACAATCCAATGAATATGTATCATTTTGCATTGTCATTTGTTCTCCCAAAAAGACAGAAATTATTTACTTACTAAGAATTCTCTAATTTAATCTTAAAATATATACTGATCGTGACCATAAAGAGAAATCTAAAAACATAATATTAAAAGATAATAACTTGCGATTCGTTAAAACTGAGTTTTAAGGAATTTATCGAAAATATATGTATATAAATGAATTAATATCAATTCGAATAACACATTAGAATTAGTAGAGTGAGAAAAACAACTAATTGAGGATTCAACGGAAACCGATTGAGTGCAAACATTTACGAAAAATGCAAATTATGTTTGGAACAATTTTATGTGTTTTATTGAAAGGTTCAGTACTGACAAATGCAACTATCACTTCTATACCGAAGGATTATACCCCTTCAAACAGCCTCCAGGAAGAAAGTGTTTCCATATGTCCGGATTTAAATTTCACGCAGGTAAGAGATATTTTTCGCTTGATTAAGAAATAATTGAATATTATTGCAGCTAGTAGTGTAACTAAAAATGAATGATAATAAATTATATATTCTACCTATAATAAGATAAGATAAAATAAAAAATTCAATATGAAAGAAAAAAGTATGTACGATGTTGTAAAAAAAAGATGGATAGTTTCGAAATTTTCTTTACAAATGGATGTTATATACTATATTAAATTTAATTAAAACGGTATTTTAAAATTTGACTGTATTATTTTGTCTCTCTCTCTTTATATATATATATATATATATATATATATATATATATATATATATAATTATTATTTCTAAAAATAACAATTTTTAAAATTAATGAAATTTTCTGGTCACTATCTACTACATTAATATATACATACGATGATACTTCAATAGAATTTTATGTCTTTTTTCTTCAATTTCTAAAATTTCTTTATCTTTCTAGATATTCTTTATCTTTCTATTTATGATATTTATAATATTTATTGATATATAGTAAGCTTTATACTAATGTAGATTTTATTTTATGAAATTAATGTAGAAAATTAGCATTATTTCTTTGTGTTAAGGATAATTATATAACGGCACAGAGCTACTAAATATCGAGATAGAAAATCTGTCTAATAAAAAAACCATACATCAAACATTCTTCAAATTGTATCTATTAACGCTAATAATTCGATCGACAATATATTCAATAACAATCACTTGAATTTATACTAATTTTCATTGTACATATATCTATTTATATACAATTATATCCACATATTTTTATCCAGGCATTATCGGTTTATACTATCGGTTTATACTATCATTTCCAGGATTTGTTTGTGTTAAAAATATAACGACATTCGAGAAAAAACTTGACAAGGCAATAAATAAAAGAATTTATATAATTCTATGACTAATATTTAACAACTGTAAAGAAACAATATTTTTAACCTTTTTATTCTTGAAGTACAAACATTAATAAAACTTTAGTAATATCGGCAAATTTTTGAAAAGAAATTTGAATAGTTACGGTAAAATTGAGAAGAGTTAACTAACCTATCATGAGAAAGAATTAAATCGTTAAATAAAATTGTTTTAATAATTGCAAAGAGCTACACTTTCGCTTGTACTACTTGTTAAAAGCTGTTATGAATCCTCATTGACTCTCGTTAACCTATTGATTGATTTTCTGTTTGACATGAGTTATGTTTGATATACAAGATGTCTTAAAAAAATAAATAAATAGATTTTACGATATGAATAAAACTACATCACATTCAACTTATATCATTTAGGAATGGTATATATTAAACCGGTATTACAAAGCAAACAAAAAATGAATGGCAATTTTTCGTTTAATTTTATAATTTATATAATTTATCATTTAAAGCACCAGAAACAACCGCATCAACGATACTCACTTAATTCTTTTCGTATGTTATACTTTATGAAGGATATTTCAATGTCCCAGAAAAGTAATCATCATATACTAAATTTCAAATCTGACCGGAGTCATTCTGATAGTATGACTGTGAGAAATGAGCGAGAAGTCAATGAGGTTCCACTTGCAAATATTTTTATGATCCCAGAACCTAACGGTAAGTTGCAAAAAAATGCATAAAACATTAATATCAAATAAACTATAAGAAACTAATTAATAACACTAAATTAATAACAAAATCTATGACGAAAAAGTGTAAATATAATTTAAATTCAAAAGAGAGTGGAAATCAAATCTAAAAATATCTTCCAGTAGTGAGAAGAATATAAATTCTAATTCCATCCAAAAACGAAATAGAAAACCATAATATAATATTATACTTTTGGTTTCTTAAGCTATAGGAATTTTTCGAAAAGTAGTTGTCACTTTATTAAAAGTTATTTATTCGTTTTTGCCATGAATTAACGATTACTTTTCTAAATCTTAAATGACGCAAAAAATTCTTATATTATTTTTTTAAAGGTTAATACTGTGCTAATTTCCGTATTTTGTAGTTTACATTTATTTTTTCTCTTTCCTTTATTTTCACATTATATTGTATTTTTCTGATTTACTAAGATAATCCACTTAATCTTAAATATAATTATGTTAATATGTACAATCTTAAAATCTCTAGAAAGCAGTTTGAGCAAGCCAACGTCTCTCAGAGCATTTGTACAATTCGACAGTCAATTCACAGAAAAAGTAAACGACATTTTTGTGACATTGAGGTAAGGAATCTAAATTCTCAGTTTGTATTTTTTCATTTTTCTCTCTTTTTCTTAAATTCAACGACACAAATATATCAAAATGTTAATTCTGTTATAATTTTGTTAAATATAAAATGGATAAAAATTTTATTTTTTTACAGATGGAACCACTCTGAATTTACCGATGAAATAATACAAGGATACACAGTGCAATGTTTTTTCATCGAGGACTTAAAAGAGATTCAAATCTGCGACGATAAAAATATCACAACTACAAAATTGGAACACACGGTGCACAATCTAACATCTAACACGACATATTATTTTCGAGTACGTGCGCATACTAAAATTGTTGCTGGTCCTTACACGGATTTAATCAATGTGTCGACTACACATGAAAATCCAATACCTAAATTATTTGTCATAACAAATCTAGGTATGGAAATATTGGACGTGGATTTAAACATTAATTATTTCGTAATGTCAGGGTACGTATACTGATAAAAAAAGTAGTTATAATTATCATAAATTATTTTTAACACTAGCTATAAAGTTAAAGTTATTATTATTATGCACAAGTTTATTATTATCAACATTATAGTAGTAATAACTTTAAAATTAGAAATTTCAACTACAATTTTTTACTATACAATTATAGTTCCTTATTTTCAGATCAGTAATAGAATATAGTTCCTTTTTTTCAGATTAGTAATAAATGTCGCTTATTCGATACAAGAACATAGAATTTATTGGAATGACGGATATGACCTAATGACATTGAAGATTAATGAAAATAATATCACAAAGATGGCTAGACATGATAAAGAACTACGTGATATCTGTCTTGACTGGGTAGCAAGAAATCTATATTTGACCTATCCAAAGTCAGACTACTCTTATATTGTAAAGTTCGACTTAACAATGTGGGAAAATGGCATAATTAAATTTGATGAGATTTTTAAAACAAAATTTATTAACCATTTAAATGTATCGCCGTCTATGGGGTACGTTTATTATCGTTCACCTGAAAAAATAATTTTTCATTAAAGATTTATGCATATTTGTAATTTTTCTATAATTTTATGTGGTTTCATACTTAAGATCATAACTAAAAGAAAATGATAAGTTATTATAAATTAATAAGAATTTCGAATTTTTACTACATACAAATTTCTGTTCTTGTTAAAATAATGTTTTATAATGAATAAAATAATTATTTATTTTTTAGAATTTTATATCACATATCATATGAAAAATATCAATCGAATGAAAAATATGATATGATGCAATATGATCTCGATGGAAAAAATGAGCAAATTGTTCAGATAAATTCATCCTCTTGCCTATTTCGTTGTATGTTTTATTGTAGTCATATAATTGATAACATGAATAATGAGGAGCCGTTAATTTACTGGTTTAATGATAGGCACATATTTGTGACAAACATTAACGTTTCTATGTGCAATACGATTTTACACAAGAAAAACATAAGTTTCCATTTCCAATCTATGACGATTGACAAAACAAACATTTACATTTTAGTAACTGATTATTCGTATAAATATACTCTCTACGTTTTGAAAAAGAAATATGCAAATCTCAAGAGCGTAAATGCAGCCGAATATGTTGAAAAGATAATAATAAGCTCATATAACAAGATTTATGAAATTTACACTTTTGATAAATCTTTACAAACATATCCTCCAATGAGATGCCTGACACCTGACGAAAAAATTTATAATTTTGAGAATGTGAATGCAACGGCAAACAGCATCATTGTAAATCTTCCGGAGCCGGTTGTAAAGAGTGGATGCAAAAAATATAATTTACCAACTACTATATATACTATCTCCGTAAGCTGTTTAAACAACAAGCTCAACAAGTCTGAAAAATTCAATGTGTTGACGTGCGAGCGATATTACGAGATTCAGAACTTAACACCATTTACAGAGTACAAGTTGAAGTTTACTTTAAGCAATTTTTACTTTGATCAATTATCAATAAATCCATTCGATTCGAATGTGATACCAATAAAAACTAATTCGGGCAAGCTTAATGCACCAGAAAACATAAGTGTTCTAGCTTTGACGCCTTCTATAGCAGCAGTTCATTGGATGCCACTCAAGAAGGTGAACTGCGTGGCCGTGACCTACGAAGTGCATTGGAAGTCAGTTACATTAGTAAACGACACACAACAAAAGAGCAAACAATTTATCAATGTGCCGAAACGTATGGCAGACGGCAGATTTTTCACAAAGATTAAGTTGTCGCTACCAGTACAAGATTACTTGATATACGTGCGTGTGTATCCAATTAATTTCAGCGATTTGTACAACGAGAGTTTAAGCGAGATCGTTCACATATACTCAGAACCAAACAATATTACTTTGAGCGGGGTCAACATAAATAGCATGAACATTTCATGGATCTCAAACATTAATCTGACGATCTATTTTACACTAGAGTACAAAGATATTGCAGCAGAAAAGTGGCAAACAATGAATTATTTTAAAATGAATTATAACAATGAAGTAATATATCGTGTCGAAAATTTACAATCGGGAACTTTATACAAGTTTCGCTTGATATTGGGATATCACGAATATGATGAAAATTTTATATGGCCGGCTGATGAAAGATTTATTTTTTCAACACGTGGTAGCAAACGTGGTAAGCAAATGAAATACCCATACAGCACAATAAGGTTGCGGATATATTGAAGAATAATTTCATTGAAACATTGCAATTTTGCAAATTGATCGTGAAATTCTGCTGAGTTATTGTTATAAAATTGTGATAAAGTTAAGCTGTCCGCTTTTTGCAATGAAATATTGTAGCAATATTACATTGTAATATATTGGAAAGAATGCAATGTTATTCCAAACATTTAATAATATTACGTATAAAATGTTTTTGTTTTTGATGGATGAATATCTTGGAAACATATAATTAAATTAAAAAGCTCGATATAAATAGAAGTTTGCAATATCTATGATAATCATATCTAAGATAATATATTGCAAAATTATATTTAAACGTAGTCATATAACATAAAATGTTATATTTTTATACAAAATTACTTTAAACTCTTATTTACGAATCACTTTTTATTTTAAATGTTCTACATACTCTTATAATGGGTAATACTTTATACACATATATATATATATATATATATATATATATATAAGTTATAGAATTAATTATACATTACTAATTATATTTTTATTTAAAAATTTAAAAAGTCCGTTATAATTATATTTATTTACATGTGAAAAATACATAAAAATGCATAGAAAAATATAATGATAGATATAATAATATCTATTCTTAATATAATAAAAGATATATTATCTTTGAAGATTAATATCGTATTCATACATGAAGTAAAAATATATTTGTAATATTGCAACATTGTTGCAAAGTAGTTGTAACATTCTGTGCTGTATAGATATTATGTGCTAATTTTTTTAGATATAAATAGGCTTAAAATTTAAAAAAATTAAATTTTGTATTAGTTATATGTAAAAATAAATTTTTAAACACACACACACACGAAGATATTAAAATTATATTTTTGCGTAATATAGGTGCTATTTCGAATATTCCTGAAATAACAGAAGTAACAGAAGTAGTTCCTGAAGTAACAGATACAGAAAAAGTTCCTGAAGTAACAGATACAAACTATTATCTACCATTGATGTTAAGTTTTATCGTTATGGTTACCATAATCTGCGTCGGCTACTTTTATTATTGTAAGTATATTTGATTTAGGTATCGACTTAAATTGTAGATTATACATATATATCTGATATAATATCTAGAGATTTACTGAAAATAGTAATTTACTTATATAAAACTAAACGAATAAACTTACTAAAAAGCAATAGATTTTATAATACATATTATTACATAATTAACTCGAAATTTTATAACAGTGCATCGCAAAGGTAAGAATGAACAACTTTTGTCTTCAACAATGACCGATGTAGAATCGGCGATTCTACATGAAGTACCTTACCGAAACATACAATTCAATAGGATTTACAATCCTATGTTACATTGTAATCCGGATGAATGTGCGTTAACTATAATCGCACGTAAACAAATTACAATTACAAAACGTCTTGGAAGCGGCGCATTCGGAATGGTAAAAATTAATTTTTTCAAGCAATGTTTCAAATTTATTTCTGGATCAACAAAACAGATATGTATTTTCTAATAAAGATATAAATTACATAAATTTTTATAATAGATTATAAGTAATGTAATATTTAGATGAGACAACAAAAATGCACTTTATTATATATTTTTCGTTGAATTATTTAATATAAAGTAAAGTATAATATTACTTGACATTAAACTATACATTTTCTAATGAAGTGCGCATGTAAATTTGTGTGAAATATTTCGCAGGTGTTTCAAGGAAAGGTGAAGAACTTAGAAAAATCGGGCACAGAAATATCCGTTGCAATAAAAACGCTTCGAAAAGATGCTTCTTCCCATGAGAAAAGGAAATTGTTAGAGGAAGCCAAGCTTATGAATCATTTTCGACACGAACATATATTAAGATTGTTGGCCGTTTGTTTAGATGGGGATTCTCCTTTATTAGTGATGGAATTGATGGAAACTGGTGATCTGTTAAAATATTTGAGAGATTGTCGAAATTTGCAAGCGTCAGATTCGCCTGCTTTGCGTTTGCAGGATTTGCTCGCCATGTGCGAAGATGTTGCGCGAGGTTGTTGCTACTTGGAAGAGAAGCGTTTCGTACATAGAGATCTAGCGTGTCGCAATTGTTTAGTATCTTCGAGAAATCGCGAGAATCGTGTCATCAAAATTGGAGATTTCGGACTGGCTAGAGATATATACAAGAATGATTATTATCGCGTGGTAAATATAATTATTAAAAAAGTTAATGATTAAAAAATGAATTCTTTTGAAAATACTTTCCATTTTTTTATCATAATAGTATCCTGCATTGTTTCTTTAAGTAATATATTAGGTATATAACTAAGTTCCCGCCGTCTTTTTACTTGAAAAATACATTTATTTTAATAAGAAAATGATCTAATATATTAAGCAAAATGTAATCCTTTGTTTTCTATGACTTTTCCCATCTTTTTTGTAAAAGTTGGATTCCGCGACGTTAGAACGACTTGTTTTTTTAAGCAATCCATTGATCGTTTGATGATGCATTTTTGGACTTTTTCGTAATTAGAGAAGTGTGTATCGGCGAGCACGTGTTGCATTTATAGAAAAAGGTAATAATCCGATGAGACCAAGTCTGGAGAATAGGCGGGTGCGGGAGAACTTCGCATTCGAGCTCCAATAGTGTTTCTTTTACGATTCTTGCAACATGAAATCGCGCGTTGTCATGCAAAAGAATCACTTTACGTCAATTACTGGCCTTTTTCGCATCAATTCATCATTCAATCAGTATAATTGTTGTTGGTAGCGGTCAGCCGTGACTGTTTCAGAAATCAATCGATGAGCTTCAGCTGCAATTTTATTTAAATCAAAGCAGTGAAGAAGTATATGTCGAAAAAATAACTCATCACGTTTCATTTTAAATCGATTCAAAAAATATCTCTCACAAAAAATGAATCTTTGCGCACTCAATTTTATTGACAAATGACTAACTTTACTACATTTGCAACTGGAGCCATTTAATTATGAGCGGCGGGAACTTAGTTATACACCTAATAGAATATAAATAGTTTTTATTTATATAAACAAGAGATAAATGAACGTTTTTTATTTTGCACGTATTCTAAAAATGAACAACTTGAACCAGAAAATTAAATTTTTGTTAAAATCATGTTTTAGAAAGGAGAAGGTTTGTTTCCTATTCGCTGGATGGCACCCGAATCTTTGATGATCGAAATATTTACTTCTCAAAGCGATGTTTGGTCATTTGGTGTATTAATGTGGGAAATTTCATCGTTGGGTGAGAAACCTTATATTGATAAGAGTGAGGAAGAAGTGATAAAGTATGTACGTGCTGGAGGCAGGTTACCGATGACTCTTAACTGTCCGTCACCATTGTACCAGTTGATGCTACGTTGCTGGAGTGCAACGGATGCTAGACCAAATTTTGAATTTTTTCTGAAAAATATTATAGCATTAAGAGAGAACATGGGAGATGCCTCACTGAGTCCAGTCGATACTATTTAGCCGATATAATTAAATTAATGTTTATCTTATTTTCCAAACGATTCAATAAATCTTAATGTAGAAAAAATATTTCTAGAATATTTCTAAATTGATTCTGTTATTTTTAGGTTTAATCTTAATATTAGATTTATCAATGAAGATAAAAGAAATTTTTTAATCTTACCTTCCATAAAATTTGATTATTAAAAAATATCTCATCCGTTTTCATAATTGTAAACAATGTAATATAATGATATATCTAATTTATATTTTTGAGTAATCGAAGCGAAATCTAATAATTGCGATTATATATATATGTATAAACAATATTTTTTTCAACATGGAAATATAATTAATTTTCGATATTATATATAACCGATAATTACAAATGATTGTAAAATTTATGAGTGAAAGAGGAAACGCGAATAATATCCTAATTAGTTGTGAATATGTAAATATAATAATATAATTATTTTTTAATTTATAACAGTTATCATGTATGAATTTCTACATCATTCGGGATAAGTATATACACATATTTTATCCTTATATTTAATGACTTACTTTATATTTAAATTATATTGATGATTACAGTCAAAGTATGCAGTTATAAAAATGAACTATACTTATTGCTCTATCTCCACTGGCTATGTTTAATAAAGCTAATAATTGTATAATATTTACACACAATTACGGTCTATTATTTCGAAAGATCACCAAATACTGACAATGTTTTATAGATATGTAGGTATAATATTATGCATTATAAAAAATATTAAATATGAGATTATATAAACATATACATATATATATAGATGTACATGTACATATATATTATAGTATATTATACACAATGATGATATATACACTACCTTTATTGAATTTGTAATATTTCGATATTCGTAATCGATATCTATATCTTCAATATCACTTCTTAAACATCGTGATAAGAAACTCATCAAATTATTGACTTTTCAATTGTGAAGTATATTACAATGATTATTTATCAATTCACAGAAACGCGGAAGCTTGAACATCATCTTTTGTATTTGCTGGAAAACGATAGACACATAAATAAGATTTCAATTATAGAGGAGGAAATGAAAAGAACCTTATTTATTGCTTATAAAATATTAACTCATTGACTAATGTATTATTTACAAGAGTTATAATTAATCGTTATCTTTATCAATTATTTTTTATTAAAATTAGTAAAAAAATTATATATAAAAATTGCTTACCAA
Source organism: Camponotus pennsylvanicus (assembly GCA_023638675.1). Taxonomy (NCBI): domain Eukaryota; kingdom Metazoa; phylum Arthropoda; class Insecta; order Hymenoptera; family Formicidae; genus Camponotus; species Camponotus pennsylvanicus. The sequence goes on from JALHBL010000430.1 coordinate 65,719, forward strand.
TATATCATATAATGGATCCATTGGATGCATAATGCAACAACTCCCATTGAACATGTGCAATCGTAGAATTAATTGTAATATAAGAGATTTTATATAATTCATCAAGTTTGATTCATGAAGTTAAATTCATGAAGTTACAGGAATATATCAGATGATCTTTCTCTCTCCCGAAATTTTAATAAATTAATAATAAATTAATTAGTAAATTAATCTCTTTAATAAAACACATGCCATTTTAATAATTTTATTATACAAATACTACAAAAACAAAATATGACGAAAAAAATTATCTCTCCCTTTCTCTTCTCGATATCTTTATTCAAATTTTCTACGGATAAATTTCTATCTTCATCTTTTTACTTAGAGGATTTTTTTAGTAGTACCTTTTTTAATTTGGAATATAATTTCCTAGACATGTTTAATTTGTTGTTAGTTCTCTTAAACACGTGCACAAAATTCACAAAGAAATTTTGATACTCTCCAGTTGTCACGATTGTAGAATAATTATTATTTTCTTGCTCGAGGGCTTAGTTTGAAAAAATGTAACTTTGATTGTACAACGAATTATTTGTAAATTATTGTAATATTTTTCATGACTATTCTTTATATCTGTTATTTAATGTCGAACGAGATATAACAAGGTTTAAACGCATAATGACGTTAGCAAACATGATATACGTTTACATCTTATTCTCGCAACGAAATATGTTTTATATATATTGTATAATGTATTTATCGAAAACACCTCTAATAAATCGATTATAATAAATATAAATATACTATATAAATATTCGGTTTCGCACATAATGCATAGAGTGATTGATATTTTCCAATTAATTATTATACCTTGAGCTTTAAAGCATATTTTTATGCAAAAAATTTACTTCTCTTATTAATTTTAATAGATAAAATTTATATTATTTATTTTATTAAATTGTTCTTACAAAATTTATATTATGGAAGTTTTTAAATTGTATACAAGATTTAGGATCAGTATTATTTAGGATTAAAAGGATCACAAAGGACTAGATTGTTCATCATTGAATTATACGAAAGATCATCGAATAAATTTTATTGTATCAACGTATGATTTATCTCAGTACGATATATGCATGCGATGCAAACAAACCACAAGCGCGCGCGAGACGAATTTACTCACGGGATGAAAAATGAAGATGATAAGAAAAATATATAATACATCTATTGCGCGAGGTGAAACTCTTTCTAATTATGATACGAATGTAAACTGATTATATTCGTTGTATATCGAATAAATGTTAAGGACTAAAATACTTGAACATTTTATTGGAATTTTCATCGTCGAATAAGATAAGATGACCTACAGTGTGGCACATAAAAAAAAGAATAATTCAGATTTAGCTAGGAAAATAATAAATACAGTCAAGAGCGAAAAGCAATTTTCATTTCTCACCAACTTATGCACACTATTTATCTTATCAATATGTTTTTCATGTTATATAGAATAACTTTGATATGACAAAATAAATAAAAATATATATTTACGTGCATAATACAAGCCACAAAAGTTTATTTAGTGTATTAAAATATTATGCATGGTGCGTTTCACCCATTAAAGCGAATAAAATAATTCGAAGATATAAAGTATTTGCCGTTATTGTACACATATGCTTATCTAATTTCAAGAGTTTTTCTGAATATAATCTTAGAATATTATACTGAGTACTGAAAAATTTTAATGTGTTAAATGAATTAATATCATATAAATATATAAAGTGTTCAATCAAATACGTGACAAGTAATTATGTAGGATAATTATTTTGAAGAAATACGCTTAAAGTTTATTTCTAAAATATAGGTGATTATAACAAAGCATCCAAGGTTCATAAAAGCTAATGAAAACAAGAGATTTGCAAGCTTTTTACATGATTTATATTGTAATCCGCGTAGTTTATTAATTTTTTTTAGTTTTTTAGATGTGTATACATATTTTGTGGGTGAGCTTATAAAAAATCTGCCGGATATTTATGTCGAAGAAATAGATTTAGTCATCTTGAAGGAGATTTAATGGGTCTTTGATGATTTTTTTCTTCAGGTTCCTAGATTTATTCAAAGCCGAACTCGGCGCAATCATCGTCACATTCGTCTTCGATTCTTCGACGACTTATGACCTAAATACTATTTGATATTAATAATAATATGCTCGATACACACGTCGCAAATATTTGATAAAGAGCCTGCATATAATGAATAATTTATATAATTTATTTCTATATTTTAAAGCAGTTTTTTGTGGATTTTGGTGTTCTTTAATTTTTTGTATATATGTATATTTGTATTTGTATATGTTTTACTTTCATTTTTAGTTCCACAAAATTAAGGAGACGAAAATACATTTATGTGAATATTATTAGCTTATCAATCTTAATAGATTTTTGAAAATCGTCTCATAAATATGGATAATACAACTGTTTGTCGACTAGGCATAATTTCCGTATGCATTCTTGATCCAGACCTTGCAATGCTGCGATTGTTTTTTTTATAGAAGAAAGATACAATATATATATGAATATTTTATATCTTATTTCTACAATAAAAAATACAAAAACTAGTATTGTAAGGTTTGAGTCAAGGATACATTCCGCATATATTATTGACCTAGACCTAGACGACAGGAATGTTTTTCTTAAACTTGTAAACTTTCGATTACAGAGTTTTTGGCACGAAGAAACATTCCTGTCGTCCCCCAGCCCCCGTATTCGCCTGACCTGAGTCCCTGTGACTTCTTTCTCTTCCCAAGATTGAAAACTCATCTCAAAGGACATCACTTTGATACGACCGAAAACGTAAAAGCGGCTGTAACCGACCAGCTCTCTCTGAAGGCCATTCGGGTTTCTGAGTTCCAGCACTGCTATGAAGACTGGAAACAACGTCGCAGGCGCTGCGTGGCTTCCCAAGGGAACTATTTTGAAAAAGACAGAGTTAAATTATAGTTAAATTATAAATAAAAGTTCATCTCGAAAAAGTCTCATTACTTTATTTACAGACCTCGTATATAAGTCGGCATTGCAAACGATGAACATCTGGTTGTTAAAGGTTGTTAATAGGAGAAGAACAGCTGAGTCGAGAGATAGCTGTCAAGCTATCTGGACGCGTTTTCATATACGAGCCATTATTGTGTTATTAATCCATTGTGTTATTAATCTGTTGTTTGTGTGTGTTCTGTGTTCGCATTAAAGTTCCTGTGTGTTTTCTAAAAGTGTTTATTTATTTAACGCAATCCGCGACAGCTGTTCTCTTTGGTGCGCGTCTTCGATATATCTCTAAGTCCTCGCCCGGGCGTAACAATATACAGGATGTATAAAAAAGGTCGGAACCCTTGAATATTTCGAAAAATATAAGTTTTATCAAAAAATGTTTCAGACAAAAGTTGTAGGGTTTAAAAAGTTCTATTTACTGGCAATATCATTTTGACCTTGAAGAGTCACTGGAAGGTCACGTGAAGGTCACTTCAATTTTTTTAAATGGAATACCCTACATATTTTTGCAGACTCTTGTAGCTTATCTCGAGAGCTTTCCAAAACACTATAATTAAGTACCTTTTCGTTAAGTACTTTTTGAGTTATGAGGCTTGAAATAATTTCTTAATTTTACATAAACCGTAAAATATCTTGTAAAATATTCATTTTTCGATTATCTTACCTTAATACTTTTATGTACAAAATAATGAGAGGAATCAATTGGTGTAAAGAAAACACATAGTTGTTTTTAAGAAAAAATATGGAATTGTTAATTGCAAATTACATATTTTTTCTTCAAAACAACTATGTGTTTTCTTTACACCAATTGATTCCTCTCATTATTTTGTACGTAAAAGTATTAAGGTAAGATAATCGAAAAATAAATATTTTACAAGATATTTTACGGTTTATGTAAAATTAAGAAATTATTTCAAGCCTCATAACTCAAAAAGTACTTAACGAAAAGGTATTTAATTATAGTGTTTTGGAAAGCTATCGAGATAAGCTACAAGAATTTGCAAAAATATATAGGGTGTTCCATTTAAAAAAATTGAAGTGACCTTCACGTGACCTTCCAGTGACTCTTCAAGGTCAAAATGATATTGTCAGTAAATAGAACTTTTTAAACCCTACAACTTTTGTCTGAAACATTTTTTGATAAAACATATTTTTCGAAATATTCAAGGGTTCCGACCTTTTTTATACACCCTGTATATATAGGGTGGGCCATTTTAATCTATGCACCCAAATTTCTTTGTACCTAAGACAGATACGGAAAAATGATTCAGACAAAAGTTGTTTGGTTTCGAGGGGGCTATAAGATGGTATCATCAGTTTGACCTTCAAGAGTCATTTGAAGGTCACGTGAAGGTCACTTCAATTTTTATAAATGGAACACCCTATATATTTTTGCACATTCTTGTAGTTTATCTCGAGAGCTTTCCAAAACACTATCATTAAGTACCTTTTCGTTAAGTACTTTTTGAGTTATGAGGCTTGAAATAATTTCTTAATTCTACATAAACCGTAAAATATCTAGTAAAATATTCATTTTTCGATTATCTTACCTTAATACTTTTACGTACAAAATAATGAGAGGAATCAATTGGTGTAAAGAAAACACATAGTTGTTTTAAAGAAAAAATATGTAATTTGCAAGGTCTTGAAGGTCAAACCAATGATACCATCTTATAGCCCCCTCGAAACCAAACAACTTTTGTCTGAATCATTTTTCCGTATCTGTCTTAAGTACAAAGAAATTTGGGTGCATAGATTAAAATGGCCCACCCTGTATATATATATATAAATGAATTAATATCAGTTCGCAATTAGCACATCAGAATTAGTAGAGTGAGAAAAACAACTAACTAAGGATTCAACGGGAACCGATTGAGTGCAAACATTTACGAAAAATGGAAATTATGTTTGGAACAATTTTTACTCCCGACTGCTGCCAACCTACGGTTGGCAAAAGATGGAGGGAGTATGCGTTTCACCGAGCTCGGATCGATTGTTACCACTTTTCTCGATAACAATAACATAGTTATCGATGTCATCTTTTGCACATCAGTTTTTTATTAACCAAGGATGGTTTAGAACATATAATTATCATTCTTTATTCTATTAATAAAAAGCGGAAAAACACGCAATATTATTTCGTCTATACGTGCTCTCATTGGCTGCGAGTGAATCTAAGAAGCAAAAATGATTCACCAAACTATTAGATATAAAATATCTAATGTTTTAGATATTTTATATATCTAAAACATAATACATGTTCTTTTATACACAGAATGTGTAAAGCCGGGTCTACATTGGTCGTATCGTAAGGTTGTAAGGTTGTAGTCGTAAAAAATTGATTAATCACAGTTGATTATTCTCCTGAACTTCAACTGGGATTGGTCAATTTTTTACGACTACGACCTTACAACCTTACGATACGACCAATGTAGACCCGGCTTAATACATTAACGCGTTGTATTTTTGATGCATACAGTTTTTTTTTCTCATCGACTGCTATGATATAACAAGTTTAATTTATATAATAGATCTAGGTGTAATTTATGCAATAATCCAGATGTAATTCCACGCCTATAATAAATAAAAACGGATGAACCTCGCCATACAGAGTTAGTTACAGGCCAGTTTCCGCGAACATATCTCTCTCCGATTTTGTCATCCCATCTTACTCGACGTATTAAGATTAAATATTCGCATAAGATTTATCGCATTATGCAATTCTTTCATAAAAAAGTTGTTAGCTCGGCGAAGGCCGTATAATTATATAATTCCGTATAATATAATTCCCAGATTAGAAGATGATCTAGCCAACCATGGCAAGATCGGTGGCTGATCCAGCCAATGAAGGCAAGATCGGTGCCTGATCCAACCGAATCGGATTTGTGTTTGGATCTCTTGCCTTCGTGGGCGAGACATCTTACCATGAAAAGCTCGATAACTTCGCAACAGCTTACTTAAAGTTGGTAAAATTAGTGCTTTGAAAAGGTCTCGAAAAGGGCTACAAGAATATGCAATAAAAAGTGGAGGGTCCCATTTCAAAAATTCAAGGTGGCCTTGTCGTAACCTTGGCGACGCCATCCAAGGTCAAACACATGGCGCCAGTAAATAGACCTTTTTAAACCCTACAACTTTTGTTTGAAACAATTTTTTGTAAAACTTTTATTTTTTGTGATATTTCGAGGTCGCGACTCTTTCGAACACTCCGTATGCCGTAGCGATGTAATGACACGTTTCCGACCCCAGGTTCATTTGCAAAAAATGATTCTTATGGTGCCCCCGACAATCTCTGAAAATTTGTCGATTGAATTTCCGAACACCCTGTATATAGATATAGATAGAAAATTTTCTATTTTTCAAAGTTAATCAATTTCATGAATTACCAATTTCGTAAGTTCTTAATACAACATCAATATGTATGAATAGTAATAGTCAACGAAGTATCTCTTGATAATTAATAATTGTGAATCTAATTAGAATTTCAAACAATTAATACCCTCTAGCCTTATATGATTTTCTCAGAAGATCATGTTATATATGTTATTACCTGTAACAGGTGCACATAATTTTACCACAGAATATTCCGCATGAAGAAACAGGAAAGGCAAGAAAAGTGTGATTTTTATTTCGCAATTAGCGATTATATTAAAAAATATTGCTGCGAGAAGTATTTATGACTTGCAAATTGTGTTTGTAAAAAAATATCGTACATCAATTAATAATACATATTTTTCTTTTTAATATTCCACTTATAACATTGCGTAATAATTATATAACTGATTGTATAATATAAGGAAGGAATAGCAGCTTATCGAATATCAAATTATAAAATCAACTCGCCTAAAAATAACACAAACGAGATACTAAGCAAGGTTGTAAAATATTACTCCCAACAAAACCAGGACGAAGCGCAAACATAATAATAAAGCGCTAGTGATAAGTACGCTTAAGTATAGCTGACTCGACAAGAAGTTAATGCTATTATTACAAGAAATTTTTGTTATACTTTTCATGATAATATAATTGTCAGCGAACAACGTGAAATTCTCATTCTCGTGTGAATCGCGATGAGACACGCGTGGTAACATAAACGTTAATGTAATTATAATTATATTATTAATTTCAAGAGAGTTTATTTTATCGCGCATAATTGCGAGGATTTTATGTATGATTTTACAAAATACTTGAATCATTAATCGATATAATCGTAATAAATACTATCGAAAGAAGTGGAATCATTGATATAAATAAAGTTAAGCATATCTAATTTTCTCGTCATTGACACAAAAAGAGAAATTATTTTTACGTTACTTATGTAATATAATATTATTTGAATATTAATTATATAATAACGTAACGAAATTGTCGTCAGGCTTGCTATAATTATCGATATCGATGATATCTTTATTTTTTCGTGCTTGTCAAATATCACGCGGCAGCTATTAATCGCGCGGTTTTGCTCCGCAGTTTTTCCTTCCTGACTTACGATCGTGTCATAGCAGAAATCGAGCGATCGGCCGAGTTCGATCGAATCGGAACATTTCTTGAGAAGTTTTGAGAGGCCAATGCGAGGAACGTCGAGAAGCGATCAATTTTAATCGGATAGCCCATAATGGACTCGTTTCAGGCGATTAACTCGTCTTGCTCGACAAAAATTTCTTTACTTATTTATCTAACTTGATGACGTTTGATCGAATTAATTGATGATAAATGTTCGATAATGATAACTATAATAAAGATATTTCCTATATCATAGGGAAATTATATATTTGCTTATGACTCTTTTAGCACATTTTTTATATTAATATAAAATATTGATACTCTATAGCTTATATTAATATAAAATATTAATACTTTATACTAATAATATAAAATATTAATATTCTATAGCTCCTCCATAATTCAATAATATGTTCTTGCGTTTGAATCTAAAATTAAAGTCGAATATTGATGCGTCTCGATATTTTTAAAAATAAATATATAAATAAATTTATTTTAGTGTAAATATCATATTTTCTTAAAGAAGGATAAAGAGCTACGTAGTTTATAAGAAAAAAGTACTTACAATTTTTTATCATAAAGCGTAAAAATTCAAAGTAGTCAATAATACTCTTTTTTGCAAAACTTAATGATAAGGATAGGCACTTTATGCTTTTGAACACCTGTGGATTATGCCAGGAAAAAGTGCCTGATTATGCCCTCATTATGCGCGAGAATCTATCTCGATTATGTAATCTCAGACTTTTTTTTTGTATTAAAAATATTGCAATTTTTGCTTAAAGTTATTTATTTGTTTAAAGGGATTATATTGCAAAAAGGATTATATTATTTTCTTAAAGTTATTTTTATTAATAAACACAAAGAATTAATTTTTTATGCAAACAAGTCTCTAACTTTATTATCTGGTCCATATATGGCAGCGCCATAGAAAAAATAGAGGAAAAGAAAAAAAAGCCTTTTTTCCCCAAATCCGAGTGTTTTAAGTGTAAAAACGGACTTTTTGCGGCCATTATGCCATAATTATGCGAGAATTGTATTATGCTGCGCGGAGTATTTATTATGCGTTATTATGCGATTGAAATCTATCAATATTAAGTGTGTACTATGCATAACTATCAAAATTAGAGCTTAAGAACAATTTTTGACACATTATGCTATTATGCTCAAAGCATAAAGTGCCTATCCCTACTCAATGATATTTTCTATTTTATTTCTATTATATCGATTGCACAACTTTTCAACTTAATCTTTCAAGCTCTATTTATATGAAAAGATATAGCTTCCCGGGAAAAAAAGTCCATATAAAATTGGCCATATATGGATTTTGTCAATATCTAAAAAAAGTCCATATAAAATTGGCCATATATGGATTTTGTCAATATCTAATTATGTTTTGCCAAATATAGTCATATATGATATCATATATGAATAAATATTATCAGATCTGAAAATTAAGTACCACTAAGAGTACACCGAAAAAATTGTATTCTTAACTTAAGAATATGCCACTTAGCTTTAGAATATATACCACTAAAATAGGCGCCAAGAAGATCCTCTTAAGTTAAGAGGAAAATCTTCTAGAGATATTCTTAATATACAGAGAAAAATATTTCTTTGGATTTAATAAATTTGGTTAAAGTCAAATAAATTTAATTATTGGTCTAAAAGTTTTTTTTCGCCTAATTTTAAATAATCTGTTTAATATTCTGAATCCCAACAAGGAAAATCCAGATTATTAAATAAATTATTTTAAATTCAGTTTGAAATTAAACTGATAAACAGTGATGTCAGAAAGAGGATGCCGGCTCACGTGCACACAGAGAACCTGTGTGTGAGCAGCGTCCTCTCTTTCGCACCACTGCTAAGGGAAAAAAATATACTTTAGATCTTACGTTAATACAAGTCCTTTATATACATTTCATGATAAATATTGAATACGAGAAAAATTAAGAGTGGTGTCGCCGCGTAGCGGCAAATGAAGAAACATGTCGCGCACACGAAAATCGAGTTGCGGCGTAGAAGTCGCAAATTAAAAGAATATATTCTTATTCATTAAGAATATATTCTTATTTATTAAGAATATTTATTAAGAGGACTTATAAAGAGGACTTTTAATTAATTAAATATATAATGCAAGATATAATTTTTAGGAAAAATTATATTTGTCTATATAGAAAAAGGTAAAATCATATATAATCTTAAATGATTATATATAATATCATATATGATTTATATCAAAGCATACATGAAACTAACCTTTGCTTTGGTTTTATACATGCTTAGATATGATATCAATATCTGACTATGTCTGATTGTACAAAATGACGTGAGTTATCTAATATCATTTCTTATGATCAGAAATGGTCAGAGATGGATCATATCTAAGCATATACAAAAACGTATGCTCTGATAGAATCATATGTGATATTATATATAATTATATAAGACTGTATATAATTTTACTTTTTTTTATATAAATAGACATGGACTTTTTTTTCCCGGGTTACAATAAGAAATATATTTACATGTTTCTTTTTATCTACATCCTATATTATTGCAAGCTGTCACTATGGAGGACATTCAACAATATTCATGTTTGTTTTGAATTTAATGTCAAAAAAGATATATGACCATTGCCATATTCTTATATTTGTATCTACATAGCTCTTTATTGCTTATGTACTATTTAATTTAACTGACAATAAGTAAATCCGTTGGTATTTTCCTCGAGTCTGCGCACTACTCTCTTTTCCTTCATGAGGCCAATGGCAGAGCTATTGGGATGTGCTTCTAATCTGTCCCGATATTTAAAACAGTATTCTTTAATTGTTTCTTTAATAGTTGGTATTTTTAAATCGCCATGAAATATCTCGTTTGTAACAAACCAAGGAGCATCAGTGATTATTCTAAGCACTTGTGACTGGTAGCTTTGAAGTATTTCTAAATTTGAATTTGAAGCTGTACTCCACAGTTGTACTCCATATGTCCAGATCGGTTTTAATATACTTTTGTATATTAATAGCTTGTTTTCTAATGTTAGCTGCGACTTCCTGCCTACTAGCCAATATAAACTGCTTAATTTGAGTCCCAGCTGTTTCCTCCAGTTTATATTTACATGTAATAAGATTTTTATTGATATATATTTATTCCAATTTTTAGATATTTAATTAATACTATTTTATTCTCGTATTAAAAATGTTTTGCAATTAACAATTACATATTTTTTTTTAAAAACAACTATGTTTTTTCTTTACACCAATTGATTCCTCTCATTGTTTTGTATATGAAAGTATTAAGGTAAGATAATCGAAAAATGAATATTTTACTAGATATTTTATGGTTTATGTAAAATTAAGAAATTATTTCAAGCCTCATAACTCATAAAGTACTCAATGAAGAAATACTTTATTATAGTGTTTTGGAAAGCTCTCGAGATAAGCTATAAGAATACATAATAAAAAATAGGGGGTGCCATTTAAAAAATTAAACCTTCATGTGACATTTTTGCTTATTACTTAATAATTATTACGAATTTTGCAAAATGGTACAGGACTTTTCTTTTTAGTTTGACCCAATCTATCATCACTTTTCGTTTGGTCCCTCACGAATCGGACACCCTGTATATGTATACAATAATAGAATTCAGTGAATTATATAACATCTATAAAAATATATGTATATATATATTTTTTTTATAGAAATACAAATTATAGTAAAGCATGATTGTTTAACTAAAACAATTTATTTAAAATATCTAAAATATTGTAAGAGAAAATTACATATTTCTAAAATACATTTATACACTTTATATTTTCTATACATCTTTCTGTATATAATTTTTAAAATTTTATATATATATATATATATGCATGAAATATAAAATTTTAGAAATAAAATATATTTTAGTATTAGTCATAAAAATTTCTTGATCATAAGATTTAAACAGTGCAACGAAACTGACGACAGAGAAACGCTTCTCCTGTGCATTAAATTTACCGGTTCTGAGAACCGAGGCAGGATGTAAGTTGCAAAGTAACTAACGCAAGTGCCCCGCAAATGGACGCGAATGCGACGTCTCCCTTTCACCCCTCGGCGAGCGCGAAGGGCACATCAGAAGCAACACGACGACAGAACGATGGATCCGTCGACGGAAAATATAATCCGTCGAATATACTTTGTCCGGAATCATCAGCAGATTGACCGGCAGTTCTCCCCCTCCCTCTCTGTCCTTCTCTCTCTCTCGCAGACAGATACCCCTTAACGAAATGTCTTTCTCTCTCTTCCCTACCTCCTCGTCCCTCGGATTCACGGATGTCGTTATAAGAGTCGGCGCGCTTTCTTCAACGGCTTATTCTAGTTCTGATCTCCTGACTTGTGTGCGCGATCAATCTCCACTTTATGTCGATCATGGAGCATATCGTCGGCAAATACCAGTACATAACCTGCGAGAACATAAATGAGTTTCTCAAGGACGTCGGCAAGTCCGAGTTCTCGGACATCTTGAAGTCTACACTGACCGTGGAGGTCCAGGTGAACGACGATCAGTTTACGGTTATCATCACCAATCCGGAAAGGAGTGTCACCAGCACCTTTAAGCTCGGCGAGGTCTATGACGAGTGGTTTCCGTCCCAGAAAGTCCCATTCAAGGTGATGTGAGCACAGAGTGTCAAAAGAATGAGCGAAATAATCAGGGAAATAAAGCTTCTAGGAAGATTCTGAAGGCGCTCAGCTAGATCATTTAAAATTAGTATGTACTTGGACTAAGTTTCTTCTGCGACAGCTCTGAGGACTAGATGTTTTGATGATAAACATAAATCTATCTTATCCAAATATGTAATTCGTAAATTAATAGGTAATTGATATCTTTATTTTTATCCTTGAAGAGGTATGTGTATCCCCAGGACGTAAATAATAGATTTATTTCTTTAAAAAATTAAAAAAGAAAATAAGAATCAACGCGCGGTAGTTGGAGCTCAGAGAAGCAACAACACTTCTTTCTTTTTTCAATATTAGTTTATTAAAAAACTCATATATTACAACAACAAAAAGCGTTTAATATTGAAAAAAGAATTAATTAATATTGAAAAAAGAAATTAATTAATATTGAAAAAAGAAAGAAGTGTTGTTGCTTCTCTGCGCTCCAACTACCGCGCGTTGGTTCTTATGCCGTTTTCTTTTTTAATTTTTTGATTATTTGAGCCAAATCTCTAATTATTAAATTTATCTATTTAAAATTTATTTTTAAATTGATATTAAAATTTACTTAATATTTATCCTTTAAAAAAATTATATCTAAATGATATTAAAATTGAATAAAATAATTATTGTGTTTATGTAACATTAATTTGATTTGTGGAGGCGATTTTTCAATCTTTTAGAGAGATCTTAAGGAGCGAACAAGTTCGTGTTTAATGTACGTACTGTTAACGAGTATTTTGAAATATGCTAACAAACAAAAGAAAAAAAGGAATTTTTTTTCTTCTTTTGCGTTTCAATTAATTATTCAATACTTTTGCTCTCACTTACTAATTTTATCATTTAATTATTGTTATTATTTGAGCTAATTTTTATTTTTATTTTAATGGAGAAACGAGTCTTTTCTTTCTTTTACAAAGGAAGAGTCACTTTCAACAAGCTCTAACTGAGAGTACAAATAATTACCTCCTTCGTTTCATCATTTATAAAAAAAAGATATATAATTGTTATGTTTCTCTCGATTTTGCTGCAGACCGTGACCACGAAACACGACTTAGGCTTGCAATCCGAGACTTCCTTATCTGCGGATCTCAAACTGATCAGAATCTACGAATTCACCGGCACCCAAGTGATCGCGGTAAGTGCAGTTTTCAATACAGAAGAGTGCAATAACAGTTATTTAATTTAAGATTAAAGATTCTTACGTTAATTAAAGACTCTCTTATATACATTTCCTCCCTTCCTTTCGTTTCAGCACATATCCACCAATAAAAGCGATATTACAGCCAAGCGTATATACAAAAAACTGTAAAGCTCTTTAATTTAAATACATAGCATGTAATACGTAATGAATGGTTCTATTAAAGAGAAGTGTGAAGAAAGCGTTTTCCACATTATTCTTCATCCGTTTCCTCCCGAAAAAATATCCACAGTGCGGGTGAGATCGAGCGCAATATTATAAAACTATCCTTGCTTAATAAAAAACTGATGTGCAAAAGATGATACCGAACTATGTTATTGTTATCGAGAAAAGCCGTAAGGACCGATCCGCACCCACAGAAAAGATTTCTAAATTTAATGCTATTACACTTCAATCTATCATAAAATAGGATCGATATAGCGCCAATCATATTTTTTATTAAAAAAAGAATATATTAATCTTAAATAGAAAATTCTTAAATCTAGAATAAAATGATCCTGATACTATCTACAAAAGACGACAGACGCATATCGATTTCACGCAACTACTGCGAAAAAATTGTATTCTTAACTTAAGAATATACCACTAAAATAGGCGCTAAGAGGATACTCTTAAGTTAAGAGGATCTTTTAAAGAGATATTCTTAATACACAGAGAAAAATATTTTTTTGGATTTAATAAATTTTGCTGAAGTCAAATAAATTTAATTATTGGTCTAAAAGTTTTTTCTAGTGATGCGATGAGTCGAGTACTAGACTCGGTAAACTCGATTCTTAAAAGTATTCGATCAATTCGAGAATCGATCGCAATCAACTCGAGTCTGAAATTACGAGTACGAACTGAGTACCGAGTACCGAGTAACCAGTTGTTTTTAAGAAAAAATATGGAATTGTTAATTGCAAATTACATATTTTTTTTCGAAACAATTATGTGTTTTCATTACACCAATTGATTCCTCTCATTATTTTGTACGTAAAAGTATTAAGGTAAGATAATCGAAAAATGAATATTTTACAAGATATTTTACGGTTTATGTAAAATTAACAAATTATTTCAAGCCTCATAACTCAAAAAGTACTTAACGAAAAGGTACTTAATTATAGTGTTTTGGAAAGCTCTCGAGATAAGGTACAAGAATTTGCAAAAATATATAGGGTGTTCCATTAAAAAAAATTGAAGTGACCTTCACGTGACCTTCAAATGAGTCTTCAAGGTCAAACCAATGGTACCATCTTATGGCCCTTTCAAAACCAAACAACTTTTGTCTGAAACATTTTTTTCTCCCGGGCTTGGTTTTCGAGTTATTCTCCATTAAAAGTTAAAATGGTCCACCCTGTATATGCATAAAATATAAAATTTTAGAAATGAAATATATTTTAGTATTAGTCATAAAAATTTCTTGATCGTAAGATTTAAACAGTGCAACGAAACTGACGACAGAGAAACGCTTCTTCTGTGCATTAAATTTACCGGTTCTGAGAGCCGAGGCAGGATGTAAGTTGCAAAGTAACTAACGCACAAGTGCCCCGCAAATGGACGCGAATGCAGGGATGGGAAAGTTACTTTTTAAAAGTAACTCGTTACCGTTACTCGTTACCGAGTAAAAAAATAACTCGTTACCGTTATTAGTTACTTATTTTTAAAAGTAACTAGTTAGCGTTACCGTTACTTCAAAAATAACGATTCGTTACTTTTCCCGTTACTTTTAATGTTAAGAGGATGCCGGAGTCGCGGCCGAACCACAGACTTCTATCTTCTATACAGGGTGATCCTGAAAAACGATATGCCTGTTAAATGACGTATTCCTGACACCATTCTAAGACAATTTTTCCTTTACCAAAATTTGATTTGAAGCGTAGTTTTTGAATTATAAGCAAAAATAGTTAGTAAATCACGCGTCGAGTACAGAAGGCAGGCAGGAGCGGCGCGGCGTGCCGCGAGCGCGGGCGCAGCTGACCGCCCGACGGGTGATTACCACCGCATGAGTCGCTAACTATTTTATCTTATAACATAAAATTATGCTTTAAATAAAATTTTGGTAAAGAAGAAAATGTCTTAGAATTACGTCAGAAATACGTGTTCCTTAAAATAACGTTATTTTAATAATGAAAAGTTGTTCCGGATCGCCGGCCGTCCGACGTTGCAATCAGCTGATTGCTACATGCGATGTGTGTATGGCGGAGTGTGTGCGTAAGAGAGAGAAAGAGAGAGAGAGAGGGGAGGGTAGGAGGGACAGACATTCATACACACGCACGCACTTTTTTTCTCGCTCTCTTTCTCTCTTTTACGCAACACTCATACACTCTCTCATTCAGTCTCTCACTCACACTCTCTCGGTCACTCACTCACTCACTCACCTGCTTACTCACTTGCTCACTCACCTTGTAGCAGTGTAGCGAATCTTCATGCTATGTATTGTTGTTATCTGCTGCACGGTTATGATTGCTAGAGATGCGCCACACATCGAAATTTTTTTCGATTATTAGTCTCACACTCGATTGACACAATACACATTACACGATAACGAGTTTACTATTTATTCACTTACTATTGATTTATCGATACCAAAAATTACTTTCAAAGAAACACGAATGCAAACAGCACATGACTCGACGCGAAGCGACGGACCGCGGAGACTGCGCGACCACAAAAGTTATGTTGCCAGAAACGCGACACGCGACATCTAACAAACGACTTGCGCGTGGCGCGTGATTGACGCGAGATAAGACGAACAATCGGCTAAAACCTTCGCATTGCGAATGCGGTAGAAAACATGAAACGTATAATGACATACTTAAAAAATTAATTATTTATTATAAATAATAACTATTTCTAATTATAATAAATAATTATTATTTTAAAAAGCATGTGTTGTACGTTATTACGTTTTCGAAATTATTGCATTCACGATGCGAAGATTTAAGTCAATCGCAAGAATAATGTAATTAAAATTACATTTGGAAAAATTTATTTTTATTCTGCTCACAATGAAATGTTCCAACGTGAAAATGTATTGGTCGCTCTGAAAAGAACGGATTGACTAAAAAAAATTTTAAAGCAGATGCTTTAAAGAACATTTCATTGTGAGCAGAATAAAAATAAATTTTTCCAAATGTAATTTTAATTACATTATTCTTGCGATTGACTTAAATCTTCGCATCGTGAATGCAATAATTTCGAAAACGTAATAACGTACAACACATGCTTTATAAAATAATAATTATTTATTATAATTAGAAATAGTTATTATTTATAATAAATAATTAATTTTTTAAGTATGTCATTATACGTTTCATGTTTTCTACCGCATTCGCAATGCGAAGGTTTTAGCCGATTGTTCGTCTTATCTCGCGTCAATCACGCGCCACGCGCAAGTCGTTTGTTAGATGTCGCGTGTCGCGTTTCTGGCAACATAACTTTTGTGGTCGCGCAGTCTCCGCGGTCCGTCGCTTCGCGTCGAGTCATGTGCTGTTTGCATTCGCGTTTCTTTGAAAGTAATTTTTGGTATCGATAAATCAATAGTAAGTGAATAAACAGTAAACTCGTTATCGTGTAATCTGTATTGTGTCAATCGAGTGTGAGACTAATAATCGAAAAAATTTCGATGTGTGGCGCATCTCTAGCAATCATAACCGTGCAGCAGATAACAACAATACATAGCATGAAGATTCGCTACACTGCTACAAGGTGAGTGAGCAAGTGAGTAAGCAGGTGAGTGAGTGAGTGAGTGACCGAGAGAGTGTGAGTGAGAGACTGAATGAGAGAGTGTATGAGTGTTGCGTAAAAGAGAGAAAGAGAGCGAGAAAAAAAGTGCGTGCGTGTGTATGAATGTCTGTCCCTCCTACCCCTCCCCTCTCTCTCTCTCTTTCTCTCTCTTACGCACACACTCCGCCATACACACATCGCATGTAGCAATCAGCTGATTGCAACGTCGGACGGCCGGCGATCCGGAACAACTTTTCATTATTAAAATAACGTTATTTTAAGGAACACGTATTTCTGACGTAATTCTAAGACATTTTCTTCTTTACCAAAATTTTATTTAAAGCATAATTTTATGTTATAAGATAAAATAGTTAGCGACTCATGCGGTGGTAATCACCCGTCGGGCGGTCAGCTGCGCCCGCGCTCGCGGCACGCCGCGCCGCTCCTGCCTGCCTTCTGTACTCGACGCGTGATTTACTAACTATTTTTGCTTATAATTCAAAAACTACGCTTCAAATCAAATTTTGGTAAAGGAAAAATTGTCTTCGAATGGTGTCAGGAATACGTCATTTAACAGGCATATCGTTTTTCAGGATCACCCTGTATACTAGACTGCGTACATCCTATATATTTAGCCTTATGACGTGTATCCTGAAAATGTTGACACACAGCGCATGCGCGAAATAGAGGACCGAAGAATGCGAAGAATTTTGTTTACATTTTGCGTTGCCATTTGAGCTTCGAAGTTACAGGAGGTTAAGTTGTAAATATTTTAATATTTTTAACAAAAATGCCGGCAAGGTGTGTGGTAGAAAAGTGTGAGAGTAGAAAAGTTAAAAACTGTGGGATATCTTTCTTCAAGTGAGTATATATGCAGAGTATGTATATATATTGTAATGTATTACATAAAAAACAAAATAATTTATGCGTACATAAAATATTCCAATATTTTAAAGATTTCCATTGAGTGATCCCGATTTATTATCAAAATAGACTGCAGCCATTAGTAGAATATTTTGGATACCAACTACATTCTGCGAAATTTGTGAATTACATTTCAAAGAAAACTATTTTTCTGGAACTAAAAGAAAAGGGTTAAAACCTAATGCTGTACCTACAGAAAACTTGGATAAATATATGTATTGATAATAAATACATACTTATTTTTAATGATATTTGTTAATATTGAACTGAACTTGATCTAATAATATAAATAATAATGTAACAAAATATTTGTCCTTATAGATATACTTATACAAACCCAGATAGACAAAAAGATATCTTTTAGATTTCTAAAAGATTTCTTGTTATATCTCGAGATGTCTTGCATTTTTTACGAAAAGATATCTTTTCGAGATCTAAAAGATGTCTTATGCAACAGTTTCAGATATCTTTCAGATATCTATAGATGTCTTGAAGATATCTTTTAGATCTCTAAAAGATATGTTATCTAACAGTCTCAGATATCTATAGATGTCTTTAAGATATCTTGCAGAAATTTTAAAGAAGTCTTAAATTAATCTTTTAGACATAAGAAAAGAAGTTTTAAAGATATCTTTTAGATGTCTTTATAGATATCTGAATAGACAAATCGATATTGGGAAAATAAATATGTATAGCATGACAATGTTAAGTTTATTAATTAAAAACAGCTGTTGCAAACAATTATTGTTTTATTGAATAAAGATCAAGGGAATCTTAACAATCCAGATCAATGTACATTGTAATGTCGTTGACAGAAATAAAATAATATTTGTACACATAAGCATTATAAATTAACATAATTTGTTTGAAAAAATTAAGTATATCTTAAAAAACTATAGAATTACTACGAGCTATTTACTGCTAGCATTTGAACATTTGCAAACATATATAAAATATAATATAAGGTCGTTTAGTTATAATTATAAAGTTACATTTTATTATACAATTATTATCAAAAAATTATTAATATTTTGAAGTATTGTACATGCTTGTGGACAAGATATTTTTTACAAATAGATTACGTTTTCAACAATATGTGCGTGTATTCAGTTCATTATTTTTATAAAAGAAATGCATTTTTCTATTTCAAAAAGTTAAACTATTTTATACTTCGCGTTTGATTGCAGTTGAGGCTTCTTCCATTTTTTCTTTCAAAATCGGATCACTTATAGTCGCATTTTTAACATCTCTCAAGGTTTCGCCGAGTTGCTGTATGCATCGAACGATAATTCCCTCTTGAACGTTCGTCATTTTCATGATCTCCGTGAACGTTTTAGCTTGCGCCCATTCGTAGACAACTTCCACCAAACCGAAATTCAATGACGGTATAGTCGACAATTGATATTGCTGCTCTAAATGTTCCAATTCCGCATGCACCTTGTTCATTATCTCACAACCCTGGAAAAAAAGAACATTGTTTTAGCTTTCCGATGCTCTTAATTATTCGATATGTAATTTTCTTTAAGCTTCATTAATTATTTAAAAAAAAGACAATTGATGACACATACATTAGCGAGATTCGGTGTGAGTGTAGGTTCTGAATCTGTGCGTTGTTGAAAGATCAGTGCTGATAGCAGCGCTACTATTTGTGCTGGTTGTAAAACTGTTAATATATTCTTGAGAACCAGCTCCGTTATTAGCAATTCGTTACTATCCATTTGCAACGCGACTCTTCCTTTTAAAGCAACTGCAAATCAATATTAATTGTGCCTTGAATACCGTTAATCGTCAGAGGCATATCATTCAGCGACATCAAATTTTTCTCCAAGACATTAAAAGCTTGTAGAGCTTTCAATGTAGCTTCTTCACCAGTGCCGTATACAAAATGTGTTATTTTGTACTAGAAAGTAAAATATAAATCATGAATAATTTGGAAATAATGATAACAATTCAGGAACAAACACATCAATCAAAGATGGAGTTATATGTTTAAACATAAATATTTCTATTTATAGTGAAATTAATTGTGAAATTACCTTGTGTAACTTCAGTAAATTTTCCACTTGATCCGCGATATACAAATAATGATCTTTGAGGATATTAAACTTTGTTTTTAGCAAGAATGTTATTATCTTTTTGCATATTAATCTCTTTTGCGCAATAGACTTGCCTTTTGACCAAACCACAGCCTCACGAATGGAACTATCTTTAAATCTACGTAATTCAGACCTGTCGCTCCAAAAATCTCTAAAGTCAGCTGCCTGCAAAGCCAAATATAAGCAAATTTTATCTTGTGTTTGCCATATATGATAATTTATATTTATAATATAATAACAAAATATTAATTATATTAATTAATAAAAATATGATATAAATATAAATTATATAAATTAATAATATAAATTATATCAGTAAAAATATCAATTATAAATAAATTATATCAATAAAAATATTAAAATATTAATTCAAAAACTATTAATAAAATAATAAAAACATAATACATTATTATTTCAAATAACACGATTGTATTATAACTATTTTATTATTTTGTTGTTTAAGGCATTATTTTAATTTTTACTTACTTCTGGTAAATTTGCTTCAGGTCCTTTGTCCACGATACCAAAACATAATTCAGGGTTTAATTTTAATCCAACACTAAGCTTTCTAGTATCGTCCGGGATATTTTGAGTACATTCCCATTCCTTAGGTACACTGGGTAATATGCACAATCGATTAATTCTGTGTCCCAAACCTTTCTTTAAAACTTCAACAAGTAACTTAATCACCCAACTGCGTTCATCAGGTTCATAATTGATTTTGTCATCAACATTTGATAATTCAAGGATAATTCAATTTTTTCTGAAAGTATCTTGTCCTGCAAACTACATATAAAAGGCTTCGGATTTGCGTGAAGTTTCCGTATGAGAGAAAATGGTGGCAATCATATGTGTACACAGTAAAAAATTGTGCTTCCATATGTTAAATTTTCTTGTGTTACCACGTTTTGATTAGTGCTTCAATGTAAAATTAACATATAACCTATATGTTATTATTTTTATAACGTTACGTCATGTGTTACATTTATGTCAACTTCATAACTTAACATTGTATATGTCTCTTGAAAATGGAATATTATTTTCAGTATTTTTAACATAATCATTTTAAACAATCAACATGTCTCAAAGTCAGTTTAACAGTTCTAAGAAAAGTTAAAGTGAATTTTCAAATAATCTTGAACTTTGACATACAAAAATAATCAAATTTACTAAAATCAAATATTTCTATTACAAATAATTTAAGTTGAAATAATTACTATTATATGTTAATGTCCTCAACATTTCTTACTATTTATTTATTGTAACTATTTTTTCATGTAATTTTTAATTAATTTGTATGTTATTTTTACATTACACTTAAAGTCACAATAACAAAAATAAATGTAAAGTATTGTGTCAATTATTTAACACTTTAAGTTTATTAATAAGTAACATACGACGAATGTGTTATTTTAACTTAAAATTTAGAGTGGACTTTCTGGGACATGTGAAAAATGTTATAATTAACATTTTATTTTTTACTGTGTAAGGGCCATTCCAGAATACATTGCAAATGTCTCGTTGCCAGTTGCCAAACCATTGCGATCCAATTAGCGTCAAGCTAGTTCGACACTAATTGGATCGCAATGGTTTGATAACTGGCAACGGGACATTTGCAACGTATTCTGGAATGATCCTAAGTCTTATTTACAATATCGATGTATGTCTGTGCGTTCATGAAGTTGCTGTATTGCTCACGTCTTTTTATATCATGATATTGCTATCGCAAAACAATTGCAATTTTTGCAGACACAGATTTGTAAGTAAAACTCACACAAATGCCACGCTTCACACACACATATATAGAACGGCCACCATTTTCAATTCTCATACACCGACTGTTCCGAAATTCTATCAATACCGAAATCTATTCGTAGTTTACGTTACCTTTGTTTCTTCGAATCGAAAGATTTTCTTCAGTGATATAACCACAACCGCACTCGATGAAAGATGGGAAGAAAAGAGCATCTCAGATAAAGCTTTCATTTATCTTATAATAAATGAAAGGTATTTATGATAGCAGTCATTTGTCATAAGTTGCAATGCACAAAGTGTCCATAAATTATCTAGTGTATTCATAATATATACTGTGTCCGTTTTGTGTTTGACATTCAATTTAATTTCAAATATAACTGCATTACTGCATATTTGCATCTTCTTTCAGTTAAAAAGAAATTTTAGTTAACAAGATTTTTTTTTAATTCTGCATCTTATCAATTTAGGATAAATTTGTTAAGCTGTATCATTTTTTTAGTTAAAAAAATTAATTCCTTTAAATTATAACATTCATATTAGAGAAAAATTTTTGAAGAACAAGAAAAATAATATATGCTTCAATTAAAAAATATATTTTCAAATAGATTTTATCTGATGAAACAGTCAAATACAATATTATATATAATTTTATACATACTATTGAAAATTGGAAATGATAATTTTGTTAAAGAAAAATTAACTTAAAATATAAAAGCAACATCTCTTAATGAAAATATGCCGTGTTAAACCATATAAAATTATTCTTATCTGAGATGCTCTTTTTCTTCCATCTTTCATCGAGTCATGTGTTATATCGCTGAGGAAATTTTTCGATTCGAAGAAACAAAGGAAACACAAACTATGTAAATCGAAAAGCGTATTTTAGAAAAAATTAATTTTATTTCATCATTATATTACTATTAAAATCTGAGTTTATCTCAAGCGAATAACATACCTGTTCAGATTCAGGTTCATGATGCGATGATACAAGAGAATACAGAGAACTGCTCGAAAAAGCGCAATCTTTTTTTCGAATCCAAATTATTAAAATTTTCGAAACTGCCGTTATGGACACAAACTCCAAATAAGAACTCTCCTGATGTGTCAATTGCAAGCTGGATACAAAAAGTGATATATTAAAATTCTTGTATAATAAATTTAAGGTTCCTGTTCACCATTATTATCTTTTATATTGTAATGTCAGAAGTGAACACACCAAAAATTCATTAGCAAAATATATTAAAGTAGAAGTATTTTTCGATAAAATAACATTTGCAATCAATAGAATAGATTTATAAAATATATGGAAAACACTCTCTTTTAAAGAGGAATTTAATAATATTTATGTCTATATTATCAATTTGATAGTTGAAATAGTTATGAAGCTTGTTTCATTTTTTATTACACATTTATAATTTATTTATAGATATATAATTATTAATAATAAATATTCTTTGATATAAAAAAAGCATTTTATCGTTATCCGATAGATAAAATCAACTTAATCATGCGAATTATGGAAGGCTCACTTTTTTTACATACACAGATGGAATCGCGTAAATTCCATTTTCTATACAATGTATATATAAAAGCATATTGTAAACTACGTATTTTGAAATAGAAATTTTTGTATTTGTACTTATTAAAAGAGAGATCTCGGCAATTAAGAGAGAGATCTTGCTATTTTATGATATTATCTCTATAGAATATCATTTATAACAAAAATTCACAACACAAAATTAAATTAATGCAATAATTGAAACAATAATAGTCATGGTTTTTCATATAGTATTTTCTTACGTAGTTTATTTCATGATACTTTTTACATGCGAGCAAACATTCACTATTCAATCTGACAATTTGAAAAAAATTACAACTAGGCAGCAAGTTAAAGAACTTAATACATACCTGTCAAAACTGATTCGCTGAATTATTTCAAGCTCAACGTCGCTGCAACGTGATATTTCAACCTGCCATCCATCTGAACAGCTTAAGATCCACCATCAGGAATCCACGATAGATGATGTAAAATTGTCATGTCGCGTCGTAATCCTTTTCAGGGAAGGACGCTTTATTAAAATATTCATAATCATTTCTTTTTTACTCCAGGGATAGCACGCTGTAATTTCGCGTTCATCCCTCACAGGCACCTTCACTCTTCTGCCCAAAAAATACAATAACAATGCGATTATTTTCGGTCGAGGTTCATTCTCTGAATAATTCGGGTTACGCTATAATTACATACCATTTTGTATTGTTATTTATAGGCCATATTTTTTTATCATGTTAAATAACATAATTAACATGTTAATAACATAATTGTCGAAGATAAATGGGTGCGATAATTTCTAATAACGACAGATTTCTGATCTATTATCCTTTTTCCACTACAAGCTTTTCCATCTCGATGGTCGCAATCAAATTAATTTAGTCGTCATAAATCGTTTCGCGTTAATTTGCCCGCATTATCAAAACGACATCGGCGTCGGCTGTTTGACTTGTTTAAAAAGCATCTCCTTGGTGCGAAACGTGTTCATTGTCCTGTTCAAGCGAAGTCATATTTTCCGCGGTCCATTACAACCGCGGAATACGGTGGTCGTTAGACGTCATTTCACGGCAAGTCTTTGATAATTTATCGAGAGCGTACACGTCGTTTCGGTATACTTTGCCGCTGTTCCCGGCTTCAGATTATCGATCGATACCGGTTGGCGTATACACGCGCAAGAAATTAAGTTCGTATGCACCCTTTCACACGAACTGGGATAACGAGTGAAGTCGCAGAAGCCATGGCGACTACTATTGTGCTATACAGGCTACATTTTCTAAGCGCGATATACGCGCGATTGTCCAAGTTACGATAAATTTTAGTCCAGTAATTCGCATCGCGAAAATAGAATTGGCTGCTTGGAATAAAAACCGTTTATCGTGTTACTCAAGATGATATTTCTTAGGTATATCATTTTTATGCCAAAATGTAAAATATTCTGATCCTGTAAAAAAATAATATAGTATAATATAGTAAAATAACATAGTATGTATATATATATATATATATATATATATATATATATATATAAACAATATATATATATATATAAACATATGTTTTATATAAAAAACAATTATACAATAATTGACATAGATTAGGAATATTATTCTTAACTTATTACCTTGAGCTTAACAATTGTGTCGTGCCAAAAAAACTGTGAAAAATGTTTATCGTGTTCTACTCATTATTGAATAGAACTTTTATGATGCACGACTTGCAGTAATAAACCTAATTTGTTGTAATGATTCGCGTATGATATTGACAAGACTCTGCCTTCGGTCAAAGCTTTTGCTGATTTTTTAGATTCGAACAAATAGGGATTTAAAAATTTAACGTCTTCCAGATATTCAACTGCAACTTGATAAAACACAGAGAGCTTCTTTTGTATCTCAGTCAAAGTAGGTTTGATAATTCTCGCTCGACCTTTCGTAACTCGCTGTTATATATCGCTGTTTTACTGTTTCTAAATTGTTGTATTAGATAGGATAAATCTCTGTACACCTGATAACAGATAAAACAATCTTAAATAATCTTAAATAAAAAAGTGTAACATTGAAAGATAATAGGCGATTTTTGGCGTCCTTCTGGTATAACAACCAATGTGTACCAGAGTGTCTTACAGTGTATCCGGGAAGAGTATAATAATACGCGGGGTCGAGTCCGTAACTTTCGATGCAACTATCGCGAAAGTTTTCAAAAATATCGGCTAATAACAAGACATCGATTTTAAGATATAAATCGCTATACTCGCCTAGCGTTCGAATGGAGAATCGCGTCCAGATGTTCTCGGCGTGCGCGTAATCGCTCTCGGATATAGTTTCGCCGGTCAAGGAACTGTAAAATGATTCGCGCGGTGGTAAACATGTATCTTGCAACTTGTCAACGGAATCGATGTATTCGTATGGAAACACACCTTTTCGTGTTAATAATTTGAAGTTTTCACTCGATAAATTTTGAAATTCTGATTTTAAAATATCCAGTTTATCTTTATCTAGATAAGATGCTAATTTGTCGAGACTTGCCGTAAGAAATTTGAATGAATCGATGAAGCGTAATTTTACTTGATTTTTTGGTTTTTCTTCCTTAAGATCGACGTTTTTGGTAAACGATATATATTTCTCTTTCGTTATTGGAAGTAACTCGACTCTCCTTTCGAACGCTGTGGCTATTTCCTCGATAATGAAATGCGAATCATAACCGGATAAATTATGAAACACTATCGGAATACAGAAAGACTCTTTATAATTTAAATTACAATTTGAATGCGCGGGACCTCTGTACCGTCCAGTCAAATGGCAATGATCGCGTACGCGTGTATCGTCTTGCGCGAACGGTTTTTCACATATATGACATTAAGTAGCGCTATTAAATTTTTCACACTCTTCGAATGTTAAATCTACCATAGGGACATTAGTAGTTAAAATATTTTTTACACGAAATGCTAACATTTTAAGTTGCTCGACGAACCATGCTATAAATCAGTACTGCGACGCGAATGGTATGCGGATAATGAGTCGTCGTACGAGCAATGTATATAATATGCTATGCTAAATACTTGATGGTGCTGGCACATATTCTTCTCTTCCTCCATCTTGACCAGAACGCATTCCAAGTCGGCGTACACGATGAATGGAAGCTGCTCTTTCTTGTTGTAATTGTTGAACGATAACCACTTGTCCTTATCGCTCGATAACCGGATAGCGCAGTCGTTTATTTTTCCGCAGTCGACAGTATGCGACTGCAACTTGTCGTCCGAATCAAAGTAATGCAAGCATCTATAAAAGAAAATAAAAATTTTTAAAAAATTTTTTAAAAATTAAAGATTTATGCAATGCATTATATTTTATAATTACATAAATTATTCAAATTATACATACCGATCACAGATATATCTTTGACCGTTGTGTTTGCTCAATTGCGAGCTCACGAGCCGGGATAAGTTCTTGATCCATGCGAAATGTCCGACATTATTGCTGTCTTCCACGTATAGCAGATTCACATGCTTGTCCCGCTTCTGCTGCGAAAGACGTATCGGAACAATGCTGTTCTTCTCTTCGATGCTGTACACGTTGATCGAAATATCGTTGACAAGTTCAAATTTTTTAATCTGATTGACAGTCACTGGAAACTCAATGTCCCGGAAATTCAACACTGTCGCGTAATGCGGGTACGATAATTCCCGTTCCGCCTTTCTTTCTGCGGGATATAGAGCGGCGACCACTGCCCACGCGAAACACGCATTGTCTTTTGATTGTACGTTAATCACTGCTCTCTTCATCATAATCTCCCGCGGCAATTTTATATGGCATCCCGCGCGCATAGGATTATACTTATTTATATTTACAGTCAAATTCAATATTCGCGATAATGCCCACCCGCTATCGCGTTCCTGAAATTCTTCCAGCGATGCTAGAGTGGGTTCGATAACGCGACGCTCGTACCACTCGT
Source organism: Camponotus pennsylvanicus (assembly GCA_023638675.1). Taxonomy (NCBI): domain Eukaryota; kingdom Metazoa; phylum Arthropoda; class Insecta; order Hymenoptera; family Formicidae; genus Camponotus; species Camponotus pennsylvanicus. The sequence goes on from JALHBL010000430.1 coordinate 93,109, forward strand.
GTAAATCGGATGTGCGAAAGAGTTCACAGTTTCTCGTATTGGTACTTTTATTTGCGCGCTTATCACCCGACACAAATTCACCATTGAATATAGTGTTCACTTTTACACTGTTGTGTCTTCTTATAACGTCCTGCACATGTTCTATCACAATGTCTTTGGCGTCATCGAGAAATTGACGAGGTTCGATATGATTTGCGTTAATCACAGCACCGGTCAGAATACGGTTATCGAACGCGGTATCAATCTCGCGCCACACAAGTTCATTTTGATCCGCGCTACATCCGCGTTATTGTCGCCACTGTAATTACCACCACTGGGCATAAACTGTCTCTGCAATCGAGTCTTTGCACCTTCGAGTCGCGCGATCCGAGCAATCAATGATTGTCGATTCCCGATCGATAATCGTAGTCGTTTGATCCGACTTTTCTTCCAGCGACTCGATGTACTCGTTGCATCGTTGTAGCCATGCAAAATATTCGCCCAAGGTGGCAATTTGGTTGGATCGCTCCACCAGGTCGCGTTCAGTCTGTTCGATATTTTCCATTTTTTTTTCACAGAGTGCAAATTGGGCACATATTGCATGGAAATCTTATATACAACGGCTCGCTACACCTTGAACAGAATCGGCCATCCATCGCATTAAGTGTCTCAATTTTATGCTTTCGAACAGCATACATCATTTGGCTATCCACACCTTGCAATGCAATCATACACGAAGGACGTACAGCTAGAGCACCACCCGTGGAATAATAACTGTATATGATACAAAATTTTGTACTACGTGCGTTTAAAGCAAATTTAATTAATTTCCGCAACAGACACTATTTTCTCTCTGAATTCCGTGGAGTTCTCACTGCAGTCACTAATGCAGTCACTGTCAGATGACAACGCGTGATCTTCGTCTTCCATTTTTATATATATATTATCACACAACACTGACAGAACACTATACTTTTTGACTATACCGACGCGACGTGTCGATGCGCGTTCAAATCACGTACTGTGACTTGATGCGCTTCAATCCTCCCTGTATTTCGTCTAAACCTTTTCATCTTTGTGTAAAATAAATAAGTGGTGTATCATAATAATCATTTATTTACATCTCAGAAAGAATTCGTTCTCTCTCACGCGCGCGGTAAGGGCACAAAGCAGCCGAATATCGGCGCTGATACGTTGCAATTCTTCCTAGAAAAAATATGGAAAATAATTCTGGGTCGGCCCTAATATTCAATCCTCTTCAAATACCGCTGTTTACCATCTGGACATCGGTTTATGATTGTTTATACTCGTCATAAAACATCCAACACATCCCCAAGCATCTCCCGCCCCACCCCGCAGCCCCCGCGCCTACGAAATCCCCTCCGTCCCGCGTGACGTCATTCCCCCGCGTTTATATTGTTTATGTTAAAAAATATATATAATGAAGAGGAGTCTGCTGCACTAGAGTGTCATTTCTTTCGTTGCTCTTCTGTGTTTCGGTGGTCTTGTGCAATGGCTGAAGAAAACGTAATTATCATCGACGACGATATGGATGATGATTACGATGATTGGATGGATCCAGCTGTGGCGGAGAGGATGGAGATAGAGAGAGAGGAGAGAGAGAGGAGAGAGATGGAAGATGATGAATCTGATATAGAACCCTTGGCGAAGGACAGTGATTATGATAGTGACAATAGTGTCGATATTCTTGATGAACGGTTACAAAAGAAACAGCGAGATCTAAGCATACCTGAAATAATGACATACAACGAAGCAACAAAGATATGTTGCATTTCCTATTACTACATGGAAAATGGATCGAAATATTGTATCGAATGCTTTCTAACAGTACCGTATCAGTTTGAAGAAACTAGTGCTGTTCGAGAACATAGAACCATAGCTTATGTTCATTTGGAAAATTCGAGTATGTCATGCACAGGGTGCAGAAAATGTTTATATCAAATATTGGCCTGCAACATGTGCCCTATTTGCACAAATTAAATAAATGGATCATGGATAACATTGTAAGTAACTTACAATTTATTATACATCAAAAGTATCTCAAAATAAATTATTATTTTTTTTTTATTTTAATTAAGATAAAATTAATGTAGCGTTTTTCCTGTTTCAGGAGCTGCCTCCCCCTTACAGCCCGGCGCACCGTCCGCATTATTTTATATTCATCTTTTTTTTTCCTCCTATATTTTATTAATTTTTAAATTTTATATAATTTTAATATTAAGTACACACACACACACACACACACACAATTTGTAATACTCATACACACATTTAAATAAATTCTATATATTTTTAATTGTAACAAAAAAAAAATTGCAATTATTTACACGCCTTTCCCTTGCGCTCCAATCCTTTGCGTGCTCTCGCATTAATTATAAGTCTCGCTATCGTTCTCTCTCGTACGCGTTCTCTCTCACACGCGCGGCAAGGGTACAAAGCAGCCGAACATCGGTGCTGATACGTTACAATTCTTCATTTAAAAAATAAGATAAAATAAAATAAGATAAAATAAAAATAAAAAAAGGGGAAAATGATTTTGGGTTAGGCCCTAATATCCAATCCTCATCAAATACCGCTGTTTATCAATCGGTTTATGATTGTTTATACTTGTCATAAAACATCCAACACGTCCCCAAGCGTCCCCCGCCTCGCCCCGCAGTCCCTGCGCCTACGAAATCCCCTCCGTCCCGCGTGACGTCATTCCCCCGCGTCATCGAAAACCCCCTCCATTCTGCGTGACGTCATTCCCCCGCGCTGCTGAGATCCCCTCGCACCTCACCCCCCCTGAGAGGACCTGGGTTAGAACTTTCCTTGTATTTTGTATACCTACTGACGTCATAGCAACACATGATCAGATTGATCATTCGAAGTCAGTTAGAATTGCGATCGCTAGCCAAACACACTACCGCGTTACTTATCGTTTGATTCAAACTGCATTATATGAATATCACAAAAAATTGTGTACAAATAGTGGATTTTGAAAAGCATACGTAGTAACACAATTGTATATAGTAACACAATCGTACGAACGAATTGTCATAATTACATATTTAATAAAACCAAAGATATAATAAATGTTTAAGTGAATTCGATTACACGCTGCGTGTGCTTATACAGGGTGACCCATTTTAAAGATATATATCGAAAACTAAGCTCAGCAAACAAAAATGTTTCAGACAAAAGATCTATAATTCATTAAGTAACTTCAATTTTTTTAAATGGACAATATATTTTTTTTTTTTTTTTTTTTTTTTTTTTTTTTTTTTTTTTTTTTTTTTTTTTTTTTTTTTTTTTTTTTTTTTTTTTTTTTTTTTTTTTTTTTTTTTTTTTTTTTTTTTTTTTTTTTTTTTTTTTTTTTTTTTGATCGTATGTAATTTGATTGTGGTTATCCTTTTATCGACGTTTCTCTACTATAATATTAATGAAAAAGGAAAGCCGGTAATAATTTGTAACAAGTAATTATAATATTTGAACGGCCGCCTTTAAAGGCAAGGTTTCCCTCACTTTGACGCGAATATTCGACGGATACGACGCGCATGCCTATCGATCTATAATGATCGAGGTGTGAGAGCCTCGTCGCTGCTCGTCCTCTTTCGTTCTGGGGCGCTTGCACGATCAACATCGAGGAATCGACTATCCTATTGACCAGCCCTATCGGGAAATAAAAAGGAAATCGGAGAAGTACGAATATCGAGGAAGTGAGGTCTGGCCAACCCTTTCTGAATCCTCATCGTCTTCCTCACACAAGAGAAGGAATTTGAGGCCCCGGAACAGGTGAGAGAGCCAACGAGGGATAGAAAATAAGACGTCTCGAGGAGCAATGAGATAAGTGATTTGGCAAGAGATCTCACGAATTATTAATATATATTTTGTAATTCATTTCTGATTGCTTCGACTGAACCTCTATCTATTGTCACCATTACCAAATAAAAATAAGATTGTTATAAATTATATTTTTGTGTTCGCTTTACAATCAAATGATCATTTTGCATTGTCATTTGTTTTCCTAAAAAAATAGAAATTATTTACTTACTAAGAATTTTCTAATTTAATCTTAAAGTGTATACTGATCGTGACCATAAAGAGAAATCTAAAAACATAATATTAGAAGATAATAACTTGCGATTCGTTAAAACTGAGTTTGAAGGAATTTATCGAAAATATATGTATATATATGAATTAATATCAATTCGATTAACACATCAGAATTAGTAGAGTGAGAAAAACAACTAATTGAGGATTCAACGGAAACCGATTGAGTGCAAACGTTTACGAAAAATGCAAATTATGTTTGGAACAATTTTATGTGTTTTATTGAAAGATTTAGTATTGACAAAGGCAATTATCACGTCGAAGGATTATACCACTTTAAACAACCTCCAGAAAGAAAGTGTTTCCATATGTCCGAAGTTAAGTTTCACGCAGGTAAGAGATATTTTTCGCTTGATTAAAAAACAATTGAATGTTATTGCAGTTAGTAGTGTAACTAAAAATGAATGATAATAAATTATATATTCTATCTATATAATAAGATAAGATAAAATAAAACAATTCAATATAAAAGAAAAAAGTATATACGAAAAAAGTATGTTGTAAAAAAAAGATGGATAAAGTTTCGAAATTTTCTTTACAAATGGATGTTATATACTATATTAAATTTAATTAAAACGGTATTTTAAAATTCGACTGTATTATTTTGTCTCTCTCTCTCTCTCTCTCTCTCTCTCTATATATATATATATATATATATATATATATATATATATATATACATATATAATTATTATTTCTAAAAATAACAATTTTTAAAATTAATGAAATTTTCTGTCTACTATCTGTTACATTAATATATACATACGATGATATTTCAATAGATTTTTATGTCATTTTTCTTCAATTTCTAAAATTTCTTTATCTTTCTAGATATTCTTTATGTTTCTATTTATGATATTTATAATATTCATTGATATATAGTAAGCTTTATACTAATGTAGATTTTATTTTATGAAATTAATTTAGAAAGTTAGCATTATTTCTTTGTGTTAAGGATAATTATATAACGGCACAGAGCTACTAAATATCGAGATAGAAAATCTGTCTAATAAAAAAACCATTCATCAAACATTCTTCAAGTACTATTAACGCTAATATTTCGATCGACAATATATTCAATAACAATCACTAGAATTTATATTAATTTTCATTGTACGTATATCCATTTATATACAATTATATCCACATATTTTTATGGAGGCATTATCGGTTTATACTGTCATTTCCAGGATTTGTTTGTGTTAAAAATATAACGACATTCGAAAAAAAATTGACATAATAAATAAAAGAATTTATATATTTATATGACTAATATTTCATAACTGTAAAGAAACAATATTTTTAACATTTTATTCTTGAAGTACAAACATTAATAAAACTTTAGTAATATCGGCAAATTTTTGAAAAGGAATTTGAGTTACGGTAAAATTGAGAAGAGTTAACTAACCTATCATGAGAAAGAATCAAATCGTTAGACAAAATTGTTTTCATAATTGCAAAGGGCTACTCTTTCGCTTGTACTACTTCGTAAAAGCTGTTATGAATCCTCATTGACTCTCGTTAACCTATTGATTGATTTTATTTTTGACATGAGTTATGTTTGATATACAAGATGTCTTTAAAAAAATAAATAAAAAATAGATTTTACGATATGAATAAAACTACATCACATTCAATTTATATCATTTAGGAATGGTATATATCAAACCGGTATTATTAAGCAAACAAAAAATAAATGGCAATTTTTCGTTTAATCTTATAATTTATATAATTTATCATTAAAAGCACCAGAAACAACCGCTTCAACGATGTTCACTTAATTTTTTTCGTATGTTATACTTTATGAAGGACATTTCAATGTCCGAGAAAAGTGATCATCATATATTAAATTTCAAATCTGACCGGAGTCATTCTGATAGTACTGCGAGAAACGAGCGAGAAGTCGAAGAAGTTACACTTGCAAATATTTCTATCATCCCAGAATCTATCGGTAAGATGCAAAAAAATGCATAAAACATTAATAACGAAATCTATGACGAAAAACTGTAAATGTAATTTAAATTCAAGAGAGAGTGGAAATCAAATCTAAAAATATCTTCCAGTAGTGAGAAGAATATAAATTCTAATTCCGTCCAAAAAAAGAAATAGAAAAGCATAATATAAACATAACATTGTACATAAAAATTGTCATAATTTAAGGCAAAGTCAATTTTATTAATTTGTTACTCCGTTTTAAAGCAGTCGCAAATATTATACTTCTAATTTCTTAAGCTGTAGGAATTTTTCGAAAAGTACTTGTCACTTTATTAAAAGTTATTTATTCCATGTTTTTGCCATGAATTAACGATTACTTTTCTAAATCTTAAATGACGCAAAACATTCTTATATTATTTTTTTTAAAGGTGAATACTGTGCTAATTTCCATATTTTGTAGTTTACATTTATTTTTTCTCTTTCCTTTAATTTCACATTAAATTGTTCTTTCTGATTTACTGAGATAATCCACTAAATCTTATATATAATTATGTTAATATGTACGATCTTGAAATCTCTAGAAAGCAGTTTGAGCAAGCCAACATCTCTCAGAGCATTTGTACAATTCGACAGTCAATTTATAGAAAAAGTAAACGACATTTTTGTGACATTGAGGTAAGGAATCTAAATTCTCAGTTTGTATTCTTTCATTTTTCTCCCTTTCTTTTAAATTCAACGACATAAATATATCAAAATGTTAATTCTGTTATAATTTTGTTAAATATAAAATGGCTAAAATTTTATGTTTTTACAGATGGAACCAACCTGAATTTACCGATGAAATAATACAAGGGTACCAAGTGCAGTGTTCTCTCTTCGAGGACTTTAAAGAAATCTGCGACGATAAAAATATCACAGCTACAAAATTGGAGCACACGGTGCACAATTTAATATTTAACACGACATATTATTTTCGAGTACGTGCGCATACTAAAATTGTTGCTGGTCTTTACACGGATTTAATCAATGTGTCGACTACACATGAAAATCCAATACCTAAATTATTACTCACAACGGCCGAAGGTATCCGCATATTGGACGTGGATTTAAACATTACTAATTTCTTAAGGTCAGGGTACGTATACTGATAAAAAAAATAGTTATAATTATCATAAATTATTTTTAACACTAGCTATAAAGTTAAAGTTATTATTATTATGCACAAGTTTATTATTATCAACATTGTAGTAGTAATAACTATAAAATTAGAAATCTCAACTATAATTTTTTACTATACAATTATAGTTCCTTTTTCTCAGATCAATAATAGAATATAGTTCCTTTTTTTCAGAAAAGTAAGAGATGCCGTGTATTCGATACAAGACAATAGAATTTATTATACGGACGATAAAGACCTAATGACATTGAAGATTAATGAAAATAAAACCACAAAAATAGCTAGCTTTGATAATTATCTACATAATCTCTGCATTGACTGGGTAGCAAGAAATCTATATTTTACCCACTATCAAGAGTTTACTATTGTAAACTACTATAGTATTGTAAAGTTCGACTTAACAATGTGGGAAAATGGAATAATTAAATTTGATAAGATTTTGAAAATTACTTATGACTATTTAAATGTATCACCGTCTATGGGGTACGTTTATTACCGTTCACCTGAAAAAATAATTTTCCATTAAAGATTTATGCAAATTTGTAATTTTTCTATAATTTTACGTGGTTTTATAATTAAGATCATAGGTAAAAAAAAGAATAAGTTATTATATAATTATGAGAATTTCGAATTTTTACTACATACAAGTTTCTGTTTTTGTTAAAATAATGTTTTATAATGAATAAAATAATTATATATTTTTTAGAATTTTATATCGCACACCATTCAGGACAAAAAAAAAATTTGTTATGATGCAATATGATCTCGATGGAAAAAATAAGCAAATTGTTCAGATAAATTCATCTATTTGCTCATTTCGTCTTACGACTTTTACTAGTAATAGAATTGATAACACGAATAATGAGGAGCCGTTAATTTACTGGTTAAGTGGTGATCACATATCTGTGACAGACATTAACGTTTCTAAGTGCAATACGATTTTACACAAGGAAAACATAAGTGATAACATCGTCTTCACATCTATGACGATTGACAAAACAAACATTTACATTTTAGCATCTATTAAATTTTATTCTAATTCTCGATATATCTACGTTTTGAAAAAGAAATATGCAAGTCTCAAGAGCGTCTCAAATGCAGCCGAATATGTTGAAAAGATAATATTAGGATCACATAAATCGATTTCTAATATTTACGCTTTTGATAAATCTGCACAACCATATCCTACAATGAGATGTCTGACACCTGACGAAAAAGTTTACAATTTTGAAAATGTGAATGCAAAGGCAAACAGCATCAGTGTAAGTCTTCCGGAGCCGGTTGTAAAGAGTGGATGCAAAAAATATAATTTACCAACTATTATATATACTATCTCCGTAAGCTGTTTAGACAACAATCTCAACAAGTCTGAGAAATTTAATGTGCTGACGGCCGAGCGATATTACAAGATGCAGAACTTAACACCATTTATCGAGTACAAGTTGAAGTTTACTTTAAGCAATTTTTACTTTGATCTATTATCAATAAATCCATTCGATTCGAATGTGATACCAATAAAAACTATTCCGTGCAAGCTTAATGCACCAGAAAACATAAGTGTTCTAGTTTTGACGCCTACTATAGCAGTAGTTCATTGGATGCCACCCAAGAAATTGAACTGCGTGGCTGTGACCTACGAAGTGCATTGGCAGTCAGTTACATTAGTGAACGGTACGCAAGAAGAGAGCAAACAATTTATCAATGTGCCGAAACGTATGGCAGACGGCAGATTTTTCACAAAGATTAACTTGTCGCTACCAGTACAAGATTACTCGATATACGTGCGTGTGTATCCAATTAATTTCAGCGATTTCTACAACGAGAGTTTATGCAAGATCGTTGACAAATACTCAGAACCAAACAATATTACTCTGAGCGGGGTCAACATAAATAGCATGAACATTTCATGGATCCCAAACATTAATCTGACGATCTCTCCTACACTAGAGTACAAAGATATTGCAGCAGAAAAGTGGCTAACAATGGATTATATTAAAATGAATTATAACAAAGAAATAATATACCATATCGGAAATTTAAATTCGGGAACTTTATACAAGTTTCGCTTGATATTGAGATATCGCGAATATGATGAAAATTTTACATGGCCGGCTGATGAAAGATTTATTTTTTCAACACTTGGTAAGCAAACGAAGATACCCATACAGTTCAATAAGATTGCATGGATATATTGCAGAATAATTTCATTGAAACATTGCAATATCGCAAATCGATTGCGAAACTCTGCTGAGTTATTGTTATAAGATTGTGAGGAAGTTAAGCTGTCCACTTTTTGCAATGAAATATTGTAGCAATATTACAGTGTAATATATTGAAAAGAATACAATGTTATTGCAACCATTTAATAACATTACGTATAAAATATTTTTGTTTTTGATGGATGAATATCTTGGAAACATTTAATTAAATTAAAAAGCTTGATATAAATAGAAGTTTGCAATATCTATGATAATCATATCTAAGATAATATATTGCAAAATTATATTTATACACAATCATATAACATAAAATGTTATATTTTCATACAAAATTACTTTAAACTCTTACTTAAGAATCACCTTTTTTATTTTAAATGTTCTATATACTCTTACAATGGGTACTTTGTACATATATATATATATATATTAGTTATAGAATTAATTATACATTACTAATTATATTTTTATTTAAAAATTTAAAAAATCCATTATAATTATATATATTTGCATGTGAAAAGTACATAAAAATGCATAGAAAAATATGATAGATATAATAGTATCTATTCTTAATATAATAAAAAGATATATTATCTTTGAAGATTAAAATGGTATTAATACATGAAGTGAAAATATATCATAAAATATATTGTAACATTGATATAAAATGTTATCTAGATTTTAATAAAAGAATAGCAATGCTTATCTTTAGCTTAGAATTATATTTACTCGACTGATATTATTTCTGTGTCATTAATTCATTTGACTTCTGCAAAGAAGTGAAATTCATGGCATATATACAAATATAAAAAAATTTATTATTACATTATTTTTATAGATAAATTATAGAGTGTTATAGTTTTAAAATGTGTCTATAATATAAATATTATATTGCTAATGTCTAATTCATACTTTGTTAATTTATATTTCTACAATGTTTCCGTAATGTTGCATTGCAATTTGTAATATTGCAATATTGTTGCAAAGTAGTTGTAACATTCTGTGGTGCATAGATATTATGTTATTATTTGCTAATTTTTTTAGATATGAATAGGCCTAAAATTTAAAAAAATTATATTTTGTAATAAAGATAAGTAAAAATAAAGGAAGAGGGCCCCTAAGGCCTATATTCCGCCCCCTTGAAATTTTGATCCAAATGATTGAAATCTATTTCCTGACAAAGAAAAAGTATATTTTTAATGATTTTAGGTGAAACGAGGGTGTTTTGGGCAAATTAACCCTTAGATTAGTAGGGGTTTGTTTAAAAAAAGGTCAAAAATATGTTCTAGTAAATATTTTCAAATTGTCAAGTAATTCGCTTGAAACTCGTTACTCGGAGGTTTTCGGGGTCGCTAATTACGAATCTGTTGTCAGATTTCAAAAATTCAATTTTAAAAACGAGTAAAATACTCATTGAGGGGAAATGTATTTTTCCATTAACGTATATCTTCTAGTACAAATCCTCCAGAGTATTCGAAACTAAAACTTAATTAATTCGATAAATATTTGAGTTGTCAGACTTATTTTTTAAAAGAAAAACCACTTCCCCACCGCATTCAAGTCTAATTCACATTCTATAGAAAACATTGCTGGAAACACTCCCGTTCCACTCTATATTATCCTTTTTTAACCAAAAAAAGATTTTACTCGTTTTTAAAATTGAATTTTTGAAATCTGACAACAGATAATTCGTAATCAGCGACCCCGAAAACCTCCGAGTAACGAGTTTCAAGCGAATTACTTGACAATTTGAAAATATTTTCCAGAACATATTTTTGACCTTTTTTTAAACAAACCCCTACTAATCTAAGGGTTAATTTGCCCAAACACCCTCGTTTCACCTAAAATCATTAAAAATATACTTTTTCTTTGTCACGAAATAGATTTCAATCATTTGGATCAAAATTTCAAGGGGGCGGAATATAGGCCTTAGGGGCCCTCTTCCTTTGTAAAAACATACACACACGAAGATATTAAAATTATATTTTTGCTTATTATAGATATTTCGAGCACTCCTGGAATAATAGCGAAAAAATATTACTTATTATTGATGTTAAGTTTTATCGTTATAGTTACTATAATCTGCGTCTGCTACTTTTATCGTTGTAAGTATATTTGATGTAGGTATCGACTTGAATTGTAGATTATACATATATATATCTGATATAATATCTAAATATTTACTGAAAATAGTAACTTACTCATATAAAATTAAACGAATAAATTTACTTAAAAACAGTAGATTTTATAATACATATTATTACATAATTAAGTCGAAATTTTATAACAGTGTATCGTCAACGCAGAGGTAATAATGAACAATTTTTGTCTTCAACTATAAACGATGTAGAATTAGCGATTTTACATGAAGTACCTTGCCGAAACACTCAATTCAATATGATCTACAGTCCTATGTTGCATTATAACCCGGATGAATGTGCGATAACTAAAGTCGCACGTAAACAAATTACATTTACGAAACTTCTTGGTAGCGGCGCATTCGGAAAGGTAAAAATTAATTTTTTCAAGCAATGTTTCAAATTAATTTCTGGACTCTCAATTAAACAGATAAGTATTTTCTAATAAATATATAAATTACATGAATTTTTATAATAGATTATAAGTAATATAAAATTTAGATGAGACAACAAACGTGTACTTTATTATACATTTTTCGTTGAATTATTTAATATAAAGTAAAGTATAATATTACTTTACATTAAACTATACATTTTCTAATGAAGTACGCATGTAAATTTGTGTGAAATATTTCGCAGGTGTTTCAAGGAAATGTGAAGAACTTAGAAAGATCAAGCACAGAGATATCCGTTGCAATAAAAATGCTTCGGAAAGATGCTTCTTCCAATGAGAAAAAGAAATTTTTAAAGGAAGCCGAGCTTATGAATCATTTTCGACACCAACATATATTAAGATTGTTGGCCGTTTGTTTAGATGGGGATTCTCCATTATTAGTGTTGGAATTGATAGAAACTGGTGATCTGTTAAAATATTTGAGAGATTGTCGAAATTTGCAAGCATCAGATTCGTCTGCCCTGCGTTTGCAGGATTTGCTCGCCATGTGCGAAGATGTTGCGCGAGGTTGTTGCTACTTGGAAGAGTTGCGTTTTGTACATAGAGATCTAGCGTGTCGCAATTGTTTAGTATCTTCGAGAAATCGCGAGAATCGTGTCATCAAAATTGGAGATTTCGGACTGGCCAGAGATATATACAAGGATGATTATTATCGCGTGGTAAATATAATTATTAAAAAAGTTAATGATTAAAAAATGAATTCTTTTGAAAATACTTTCCCTTTTTTTATCATAATAGTATCGTGCATTGTTTCTTTAAGTAATATAGAATATAAATAGTTTTTTTTATATAAAGCAAGAGATAAATGAACGTTTTTGATTTTGCACACATTCTAAAAATGAACAACTTGAATCAGAAAATTAAATTTTTGTTTAAATCATGTTTTAGAAAGGAGAAGGTTTGTTTCCTATTCGCTGGATGGCACCCGAATCTTTGACGATTGGAATATTTACTTCTCAAAGCGATGTTTGGTCATTTGGGGTATTAATGTGGGAAATTACATCGTTGGGTGAGCAACCTTGTTGCCAAGACTGATGAACAAGTGATAAATTATGTACGTGCTGGAGGCAGGTTGCCGATGACTCTTAACTGTCCGTCAACGTTGTACCAGTTGATGCTGCGTTGCTGGAGTACAGCTGATGCCAGACCAAATTTTAAACTTTGTCTGAAAAATATTATAGCATTAAGAGAGAACATGGAAGATGCCTTACTGAGTCCAGTCGATACTATTTAGCCGATATAATTAAATTAATGTTTATCTTATTTTCCAAACGATTCAATAAATCTTAATGTAGAAAAAATATTTCTAGAATATTTCTAAATTGATTCTGTTATTTTCAGGTTTGATCTTAATATTGGATTTATCAATGAAGATAAAAGAAATTTTTTAATCTTACCTTCCATAAAGTTTTGATTATTATTAAAAAATATCTCATCCGTTTTTATAATTGTAAACAATGTAATATAATGATATATCTAATTTATATTTTTGAGTAATCAAAGCGAAATCGTATAAGCGTATAAACAATATTTTTTTCAACATGGAAATATAATTAATTTTCGACATTATATATAACCGATAATTACAAATGATTGTAAAATTTATGAGTGAAAGAGGAAACGCGAATAATATCCTAATTAGTTGTGAATATATAAATATAATAATATAATTATTTCTGAATTTATAACAGTTATCATGTATGAACTTTTTACATCATTCCAGATAAGAATATACATATATTTTATCTTTTTATTTAATAACTTACTGTATATTCAAATTATATTGATGATTAAAAAAGTATGCTGTTGTAAATATTAACTATCCTTATTGCTCTATCTCCATTAGCTATATTTAATAATGTATAATATATTTACGCACAATTACGGTCTATCATTTCGAAAGATCATCAAACACTGACAACGTTTTATAAATATGTATGTTATTATGCATTATAAAAAGTATTAAATAACATATGATATTATATATACATATACATATAGATGCACATGTACATATATATTATAGTATATTATATACAATGATGATATATTATATACACTATCTTTATTAAATTTGTAATATTTCGATATTCATAATCGATATCTATATCTTCAATATCACTTCTTAAACATCGTGATAAGAAACTTATCAAGTTATTGACTTTCCAATTGTGAAGTATATCACAATGATTATTTATCAATTCACAGAAACGCGGAAGCTTGAACATCATCTTTTGTATTTGCTGGAGAACAATAGACGCATAAACAAGATTTCAATTATAGAGAAAATGAAAAGAACTTTACTTATTGCTTATAAAATATTGACTCATTGACTAATGTATTATTTACAAGAGTTATAATTGATCGTTATCTTCATCAATTATTTCTTATTAAAATTAGTAAAAAAATTATATATAAAAAATTGCTTACCGATGTATCATATAATGGATCCATTGGATGCATAATTGGATGCAACAACTCCCATTGAACATGTGCAATCGTAGAATTAATCGTAATATAAGAGATTTTATATAATTTATCAAGTTTGATTCATGAAGTTACAGGAATATATCAGATGATCTTTCTCTCTCCCGAAATTTTAATAAATTAATAACAAATTAATTAGTAAATTAATCTTTTTAATAAAACACATGCCATTTTAATAATTTTATTATACAAATATCACAAAAACAAAAGATGATGAAAAGAATTCTCCCTCTCTTTCTCTTCTCGATACCTTTATTAAAATTTTCTACGGATAAATTTTTATCTTCATCTTTTTACTTAAAGGATTTTTTAGTAGTACCCTTTTTAATTTGGAATATAATTTCCTACACATGTTTAATTTATTGTTAGTTCTCTTAAACACGTGCACAAAATTCACAAAGATATTTTGATACTCTACAATTGTCACGATTGTAGAATAATTATTATTTTCTTGCACGAGGGCTTAGTTTGGAAAAATGTAACGATGATTGTACAACGAATTATTTGTAAATTATTGATATTTTTTTCATGACTTTTCTTTATATTTGATATTTAATGTCGAACGAGATATAACAAGGTTTAAACGCATAATGACGTTAGCAAACATGATATACGTTTACATCTTATTCTCGCAACGAAATATGTTTTATATATATAATGTATTTATCGAAAACACCTCTAATAAATCGATTATAATAAATATAAATATACTATATAAATATTCGGTTACGCACATAATGCATAGAGTGATTGATATTTTCCAATTAATTATTATACCTTGAGCTCCAAAGCATATTTTTATGCAAAAAATTTACTTCTCTTATTAATTTTAATAGATAAAAAATTTATATTATTTATTTTATTAAATTGTTCTTACAAAATTTATATTATGGAGGTTTTTAAATTGTATACAAGATTTAGGATCAGTATTATTTAGGATTAAAAGGATCACAAAGGACTAAATTGTTCATCATTGAATTATACGAAAGATCATCGAATAAATTTTATTGTATCAACGTATGATTTATCTCGGTACGATATATGCATGCGATGTAAACAAACCACAAGCGCGCGCGAGACGAATTTATTCACGGGATGAAAAATGAAGATGATAAGAAAAATATACAATACATCTATTGCGCGAATAAGGTGAAACTCTTTCTAATTATGATACGAATGTAAACTGATTATATTCGTTGTATATCGAATAAATGTTAAGGACTAAAATACTTGAACATTTTATTGGAATCTTCATCGTCGAATAAGATAAGATGACCTACAGTGTGGCACATAAAAAAAAAGAATAATTCAGATCTAGCTAGGAAAATAATAAATACAGTCGAGAGCGAAAAGCAATTTTCATTTCTCACCAACTTATGCACACTACTTATCTTATCAATATGTTTTTCATGTTATATAGAATAACTTTGATATGACAAAATAAATAAAAATATATATTTACGTGCATAATGCAAGCCACAAAAGTTTATTTAGTGTATTAAAATATTATGCATGGTGCGTTTCACCCATTAAAGCGAATAAAATAATTCGAAGATATAAAGTATTTGCCGTTATTGTACATATATGCTTATCTAATTTCAAGAGTTTTTCTCAATATAATCTTCGAATATTATACTGAGTACTGAAAAATTTTAATGTGTTAAATGAATTAATATCATATAAATATATAAAGTGTTCAATCAAATACGTGACAAGTAATTATGTAGGATAATTATTTTGAAGAAATACGCTTAAAGTTTATTTCTAAAATATAGGTGATTATAACAAAGCATTCCAAGGTTCATAAAAGCTAATCAAAACAAGAGATTTACGTCTCTGATGTTCGTGATCGTCAAGTCGGCATTGCAAACGATGAACATCTGGTTGTTAAAGATTGTTAATAGGAGAAGAACAACTGAGTCGAGAGATAGCTGTCAAGCTATCTGGACGCGTTTTCATATACGAGCCATTATTGTGTTATTAATCCGTTGTGTTATTAATCTGTTGTTCGTGTGTGTTCTGTGTTCGCATTAATGTTCCTGTGTGTTTTCTAAAAGTGTTTATTTATTTAACGCAATCCGCGACAGCCGTTCTCTTTGGTGCGCGTCTTCGATATATCTCAAAGTCCTCGCCCCGGGCGTAACATATATATATATATATATATATATATATATATATATATATATATATAGAGAGAGAGAGAGAGAGAGAGAGAGAGAGAGAGAGATCCAAACACAAATTCGATTCTCAGATTGGAAAATGATCTAGCCAACCATGGCAAGATCGGTGGCTGATCCAGCCAATGAAGGCAAGATCGGTGCCTGATCCAACCGAATCGGATTTGTGTTTGGATCTCTTGCTTTCGTGGGCGAGACATCTTACCATGAAAAGCTCGATAACTTCGAAACAGCTTACTTAAAGTTGGTAAAATTAGTGCTTTGAAAAGGTCTCGAGAAGGGCTACAAGAATATGCAATAAAAAGTGGAGGGTCCCATTTCAAACATTCAAGGTGGCCTTGTCGTGACCTTGGCGACGCCATCCAAGGTCAAACACATGGCGCCAGTAAATAGACCTTTTTAAACCCTACAACTTTTGTTTGAAACAATTTTTTGTAAAACTTCTATTTTTTGTGATATTTCGAAGTCCCGACTCTTTCGAACACTCCGTATGCCATAGCGATGTAATGACACGTTTCCGACCCCAGGTTCATTTGCACAAAATGATTCTTATGGTGCCCCCGACAATCTCTGAAAATTTGTCGATTGAATTTCCGAACACCCTGTATATAGATATAGATAGAAAATTTTCTATTTTTCAAAGTTAATCAATTTCATGAATTACCAATTTCGTAAGTTCTTAATACAACATCAATATGTATGAATAGTAATAGTCAACGAAGTATCTCTTGATAATTAATAATTGTGAATCTAATTAGAATTTCAAACAATTAATACCCTCTAGCCTTATATGATTTTCTCAGAAGATCATGTTATATATGTTATTACCTGTAACAGGTGCACATAATTTTACCACAGAATATTCCGCATGAAGAAACAGGAAAGGCAAGAAAAGTGTGATTTTTATTTCGCAATTAGCGATTATATTAAAAAATATTGCTGCGAGAAGTATTTATGACTTGCAAATTGTGTTTGTAAAAAAATATCGTACATCAATTAATAATACATATTTTTCTTTTTAATATTCCACTTATAACATTGCGTAATAATTATATAACTGATTGTATAATATAAGGAAGGAATAGCAGCTTATCGAATATCAAATTATAAAATCAACTCGCCTAAAAATAACACAAACGAGATACTAAGCAAGGTTGTAAAATATTGCTCCCAACAAAACCAGGACGAAGCGCAAACATAATAATAAAGCGCTAGTGATAAGTACGCTTAAGTATAGCTGACTCGACAAGAAGTTAATGCTATTATTACAAGAAATTTTTGTTATACTTTTCATGATAATATAATTGTCAGCGAACAACGTGAAATTCTCATTCTCGTGTGAATCGCGATGAGACACGCGTGGTAACATAAACATTAATGTAATTATAATTATATTATTAATTTCAAGAGAGTTTATTTTATCGCGCATAATTGCTAGGATTTTATGTATGATTTTACAAAATACTTGAATCATTAATCGATATAATCGTAATAAATACTATCGAAAGAAGTGGAATCATTGATATAAATAAGGTTAAGCATATCTAATTTTCTCGGCATTGACACAAAAACAGAAATTATTTTTCCGCTACTTATGTAATATAATATTATTTGAATATTAATTATATAATAACGTAACGAAATTGTCGTCATGCTTGCTATAATTATCGATATCGATGATTTATTTTTTCGTGCTTGTCAAATATCACGCGGCAGCTATTAATCGCGCGGTTTTGCTCCGCAGTTTTTCCTTCCTGACTTACGATCGTGTCATAGCAGAAATCGAGCGATCGGCCGAGTTCGATCGGAACATTTCTTGAGAAGTTTTGAGAGGCCAATGCGAGGAACGTCGAGAAGCGATCAATTTTAATCGGATAGCCGATAATGGACTCGTTTCAGGCGATTAACTCGTCTTGCTCGACAAAAATTTCTTTACTTATTTATCTAACTTGATGACGTTTGATCGAATTAATTGATGATAAATGTTCGATAATGATAACTATAATAAAGATATTTCCTATATCATAGGGAAATTATATATTTGCTTATGGCTCTTTTAGCATATTTTTTATATTATTATAAAATATTGATACTCTATAGCTTATATTAATATAAAATATTAATACTTTATACTAATAATATAAAATATTAATATTCTATAGCTCCTCCATAATTCAATAATATGTTCTTGCGTTTGAATCTAAAATTAAAGTCGAATATTGATGCGTCTCGATATTTTTAAAAATAAATATATAAATAAATTTATTTTAGTAAATATCATATTTTCTTAAAGAAGGATAAAGAGCTACGTAGTTTATAAGAAAAAAGTACTTATAATTTTTTATCATAAAGCGTAAAAATTCAAAGTAGTCAATAATACTCTTTTTTGCAAAACTTAATGATAAGGATAGGCACTTTATGCTTTTGAACACCTGTGGATTATGCCAGGAAAAAGTGCCTGATTATGCCCTCATTATGCGCGAGAATCTAACGATTATGCGCCAATTATGCGTGTTAAATCCGCTATTTATGCGCAATTATGTAATCTCAGACTTTTTTGTTTTTGTATTAAAAATATTGCAATTTTTGCTTAAAGTTATTTATTTGTTTAAAGGGATTATATTGCAAAAAGGATTATATTATTTTCTTAAAGTTATTTTTATTAATAAACACAAAGAATTAATTTTTTATGCAAACAAGTCTCTAACTTTATTATCTGGTCCATATATGGCAGCGCCATAGAAAAAATAGAGGAAAAGAAAAAAAAGCCTTTTTTCCTCAAATCCGCGTGTTTTAAGTGTAAAAACGGACTTTTTGCGGCCATTATGCCATAATTATGCGAGAATTGTATTATGCTGCGCGGAGAATTTATTATACGTTATTATGCGATTGAAATCTATCAATATTAAGTGTGTACTATGCATAACTATCAAAATTAGAGCTTAAGAACAATTTTTGACACATTATGCTATTATGCTCAAAGCATAAAGTGCCTATCCCTACTCAATGATATTTTCTATTTTATTGCTATTATATCGATTGCACAACTTTTCAACTTAATCTTTCAAGCTCTATTTATATGAAAAGATATAGCTTACAATAAGAAATATATTTACATGTTTCTTTTTATCTGCATCCTATATTATTGCAAGCTGTCACTATGGAGGACATTCAACAATATTCATGTTTGTTTTGAATTTAATGTCAAAAAAGATATATGACCATTGCCATATTCTTATATTTGTATCTACATAGCTTTTTATTTTGCTTATGTACTATTTAATTTAACTGACAATGAGTAAATCCGTTGGTATTTTCCTCGAGTCTGCGCACTACTCTCTTTTCCTTCATGAGGCCAATGGCAGAGCTATTGGGATGTGCTTCTAATCTGTCCCGATATTTAAAACAGTATTCTTTAATTGTTTCTTTAATAGTTGGTATTTTTAAATCGCCATGTATCTCGTTTGTAACAAACCAAGGAGCATCAGTGATTATTCTAAGCACTTTTGACTGGTATCTTTGAAGTATTTCTAAATTCCCACACACACACAGCACATGATATCATTCGAATATTCTATATTCATACTGTAAATATACGTTACAGATGTAATATACTGAGAATAATCCCATAACATCTCTTGTTGTATATTAGTTTTCATATATTCTCAGAATATACTTTGAATATCTCGTATAAGTATATTCTTTCTCGTATATTTTCAGGATACTCTATAATATTGCATGTGTTTCTTCATTTTGCCGCTACGCGCGCCACCAAACTCGTACTTAATTTTTGGTGAAATGGACATAAAGAACTGGTACTAACATGAATTCCAAAGTTTCTTCTTTTTTCCTTTTAGTCAGTTTAATTTATAATAAACTGACTTAATTTAAAGTAATTTGTTTAATAATCTGGATTCCTTGTTGGAATTCAGAATATTAAACAGATTATTTGAAATTAAAATGAGAAGCAATCCATTTACTGCATTTATTAATATTACCGAGTGTACTTACATAATTGTACATAGATTATCTAGATCAATATTTCCATAAGAATCATTTAATAAACACTAATAGGTGTTTTCAAACGTTTTATATTCATCTATTAGAAATAACATTTTTGTCTGAAGCTTCATTTATATAGTAAATAATTTTACATTTTTATTTATTTTTTACATGAAGAATCTATTTTTTATTCTATACAGGGTGACCCATTTTAACTTAGGCAGCCAAATAACTCGAAAACTAAGCCCAGCAAACAAAAATGTTTCAGACAAAAGTTGTATGGTTTCGAGGGGGCCATAAGATGGTACCATTGGTTTGACCTTGAAGAGTCATTTGAAGGTCACGTGAAAGTCACTTCAATTTTTTTAAATGGAACACCCTATATATTTTTGCACATTCTTGTAGCTTATCTCGAGAGCTTTCCAAAACACTATAACTAAGTACCTTTTCGTTAAGTACTTTTTGAGTTATGAGGCTTGAAATAATTTCTTTATTTTACATAAACCGTAAAATATCTTGTAAAATATTCATTTTTCGATTATCTTACCTTAATACTTTTACGTACAAAATAATGAGAGGAATCAATTGGTGTAAAAAAAACACATAGTTGTTTTGAAGAAAAAATATGTAATTTGCAATTAACAATTCCATATTTTTTCTTAAAAATAACTATGTGTTTTCTTTACACCAATTGATTCCTTTCATTATTTTGTACATAAAAGTATTAAGGTAAGATAATCGAAAAATGAATATTTTACAAAATATTTTACGGTTTATGTAAAATTAAGAAATTATTTCAAGCCTCATAACTGATATATAGTCCAACTGTCTTCTATATTGCATATATAATTTATTAAGTAAAATGGGTCACCCTGTATATAGTCCAACTGTCTTCTATATTCATATATAATTTATTAATGTAAAATTATGCTTAAAATATTCTAAAAATATACTCATAATATACCAAGAAATATTCTGAGTATATACTGAGTAGGTTTCTAAGGCAGACATAGGAACATCCTCCGTACATTCTCAAAATATCATAGTACGTATATCGAATATTAGTGGGATATACACAATCTACGTTTGCGATATACTGAGTACATACTTAGGATCTACCTGTGCTGTATGGGTTTGAATTTGAAGCTGTACTCTAAAGTTGTACTCCATATGTCCAGATAGGTTTTAATATACCTTTGTATATTAATAGCTTGTTTTCTAGTGTTAGCTGCGACTTCCTGCCTACTATATAGCCAATATAAACTGCTTAATTTGAGTCCCAGCTGTTTCCTCCAGTTTATATTTACACGTAATAAGATTTTTATTAATATATATTTATTCCAATTTTTAGATATTTAATTAATACTATTTTATTCTCGTATTAAAAATGTTTTGCAATTAACAATTACATACTTTTTTTTTAAAACAACTATGTTTTTTCTTTACACCAATTGATTCCTCTCATTGTTTTGTATATAAAAGTATTAAGGTAAGATAATCGAAAAATGAATATTTTACTAGATATTTTATGGTTTATGTAAAATTAAGAAATTATTTCAAGCCTCATAACTCGAAAAGTACTCAATAAAGAAATACTTTATTATAGTGTTTTGGAAAGCTCTCGAGATAAGCTATAAGAATACATAATAAAAAATAGGGGGTTCCATTTAAAAAATTAAACCTTCATGTGACATTTTTGCTTATTACCTAATAATTATTGCCATTTTGCAAAATAGTAGAGGACTTTTCTTCTTAGTTTGACCCAATCTATCATCACTTTTCGTTTGGTCCCTCACGAATCGGACACCCTGTATATGTATACAATAATAGAATTCAGTGAATTATATAACATCTATAAAAATATATATATATATATTTTTTTTTATAAAAATACAAATTATAGTAAAGCATGATTGTTTAACTAAAACAAATTATTCAAAATATCTAAAATATTGTAAGAGAAAATTACATATTTCTAAAATACATTTGTACACTTTATATTTTCTATACATCTTTCTGTATATAATTTTTAAAATTTTATATATATATATATATATATATATATATGCATATAAAATATAAAATTTTAGAAATAAAATATATTTTAGTATTATTCATAAAAATGTCTTGATCGTAAGATTTAAACAGTGCAATGAAACTGACGACAGAGAAACGCTTCTCCTGTGCATTAAATTTACCGGTTCTGAGAGCCGAGGCAGGATATAAGTTGCAAAGTAACTAACGCAAGTGCCCCGCAAATGGACGCGAATAAATGCGACGTCTCCCTTTCGCCCCTCGGCGAGCGCGAAGGGCACATCAGAAGCAACACGACGACAGAACGATGGATCCGTCGACGGATAATATAATCCGTCGAATATACTTTATCCGGAATCATCAGCAGATTGACCGGCAGTTCTCCCCCTCCCTCTCTGTCCTTCTCTCTCTCTCGCAGAGAGATACCCCTTAACGAAATGTCTTTCTCTCTCTTCCCTACCTCCTCGTCCCTCGGATTCACGGATGTCGTTATAAAAGTCGGCGCGTTTTCTTCAACGGCTTATTCTAGTTCTGATCTCCTGACTTGTGTGCGCGATCAATCTCCACTTTATGTCGATCATGGAGCATATCGTCGGTAAATACCAGTACATAACGTGCGAGAACATAAACGAGTTTCTCAAGGACATCGGCAAGTCCGAGTTCTCGGACATCTTGAGGTCTACACTGACCGTGGAGGTCCAGGTGAACGACGATCAGATTACGGTCACCATCACCAATCCGGAAAGGAGTGTCACCAGCACCTTTAAGCTCGGCGAGGTCTATGACGAGTGGTTTCCGTCCCAGAAAGCCCCTTTCAAGGTGATATGAGCATAGAGTGTCAAAAGAATGAGCGAAATAATCAGGGAAATAAAGCTTCTAGGAAGATTCTGAAGGTGCTCAGCTAGATCATTTAAAATTAATATGTACTTGGACTAAGTTTCTTCTGCGATAGCTCTGAGGACTAGATGGTTTGATGATAAACATAAATCTATCTTATCCAAATATGTAATTAGTAAATTAATAGGTAATTGATATCTTTATTTTTATCCTTGAAGAGGTATGTGTATCCCCAAGACGTAAATAATAGATTTATTTATTTAAAAAATTAAAAAAGAAAATAAGAATCAACACGCGGTAGTTGGAACTCAGAGAAGCAACAACACTTCTTTCTTTTTTCAATATTAGTTTATTAAAAAACTCATATTACAACAACAAAAAGCGTTTTTAATAAATTAATATTGAAAAAAGAAAGAAGTGTTGTTGCTTCTCTGCGCTCCAACAACCGCGCGTTGGTTCTTATGCCATTTTCTTTTTTAATTTTTTGATTATTTGAGCCAAATCTCTAATTATTAAATTTATCTATTTAAAATTTATTTTTAAATTGATATTAAAATTTACTTAATATTTATCCTTTCAAAAAATTATATCTAAATGATATTAAAATTGAATAAAATAATTATTGTGTTTATATAACATTAATTATTATATAACATTAATTTGACTTGTGGAGGCGATTTTTCAATCTTTTAGAGAGATCTTAAAGAGCGAACAAGTTCGTGTTTAATGTACGTACTGTTAACGAGTATTTTGAAATATGCTAACAAACAAAAGAAAAAAAGGAATTTTTTTCTTCCTTTTTGCGTTTCAATTAATTATTCAATACTTTTGCTCTCACTTACTAATTTTATCATTTAATTATTGTTATTATTTGAGCTAATTTTTATTTTTATTTTAATGGAGAAACGAGTCTTTTCTTTCTTTTACAAAAGAAGAGTCACTTTCAACAAGTTCTAACTGAGAGTACAAATAATTACCTCCTTCGTTTCATCACTTTTATAAAAAACAGATATATAATCGTTATGTTTCTCTCGATTTTGCTGCAGACCGTGAGCACGAAACACGACTTAGGCATGCAATCCGAGACTTCCTTATCTGCGGATCTCAAACTGACCAGAATCTACGAATTCACCGGCACCCAATTGATCGCGGTAAGTGCAGTTTTCAATACAGAAGAGTGCAATAACAGTTATTTAATTTAAGATTAAAGATTCTTACGTTAATTAAAGACTCTCTTATATACATTTCCTCCCTTCCTTTCGTTTCAGCACATATCCACCAATAAAAGCGATATTACAGCCAAGCGTATATACAAAAAACTGTAAAGCTCTTTAATTTAAATACATAGCATGTAATACGTAATGAATGGTTCTATTAAAGAGAAGTGTGAAGAAAGCGTCTTCCACATTATTCTTCATCCGTTTCCTCCCGAAAAAATATCCACGGTGCGGGTGAGATCGAGCGCAATATTATAAAACTATCCTTGCTTAATAAAAAACTGATGTGCAAAAGATGATACCGAACTATGTTATTGTTATCGAGAAAAGCCGTAAGGACCGATCCGCACCCACAGAAAAGATTTCTAAATTTAATGCTATTACATTTCAATCTTTCATAAAATAGGATCGATATAGCGCCAATCATATTTTTTATTAAAAAAAGAATATTTTAATCTTAAATAGAAAATTCTTAAATCTAGAATAAAATGATCCTGATACTATCTACAAAAGACGACAGACGCATATCGATTTCACGCAACTACTGCGAAAAAATTGTATTCTTAACTTAAGAATATACCACTAAAATAGGCGCTAAGAGGATACTCTTAAGTTAAGAGGATCTTTTAAAGAGATATTCTTAATACACAGAGAAAAATATTTTTTTGGATTTAATAAATTTTGCTGAAGTCAAATAAATTTAATTATTGGTCTAAAAGTTTTTTCTAGTGATGCGATGAGTCGAGTACTAGACTCGGTAAACTCGATTCTTAAAAGTATTCGATCAACTCGAGAATCGATCGCAATCAACTCGAGTCTGAAATTACGAGTACGAACTGAGTACCGAGTACCGAGTAACCAGTTGTTTTTAAGAAAAAATATGGAATTGTTAATTGCAAATTACAAAATTTTTTTTCGAAACAATTATGTGTTTTCATTACACCAATTAATTCCTCTCATTATTTTGTACGTAAAAGTATTAAGGTAAGATAATCGAAAAATGAATAGTTTACAAGATATTTTACGGTTTATGTAAAATTAACAAATTATTTCAAGCCTCATAACTCAAAAAGTACTTAACGAAAAGGTACTTAATTATAGTGTTTTGGAAAGCTCTCGAGATAAGCTACAAGAATTTGCAAAAATATATAGGGTGTTCCATTAAAATAAAATTGAAGTGACCTTCACGTGACCTTCAAATGAGTCTTCAAGGTCAAACCAATGGTACCATCTTATGGTCCTTTCGAAACCAAACAACTTTTGTCTGAAACATTTTTCTCTCCCGGGCTTGGTTTTCGAGTTATTCTCCATTAAAGGTTAAAATGGTCCACCCTGTAAATGCATAAAATATAAAATTTTAGAAATGAAATATATTTTAGTATTAGTCATAAAAATTTCTTGATCGTAAGATTTAAACAGTGCAACAAAACTGACGACAGAGAAACGCTTCTCCTGTGCATTAAATTTACCGGTTCTGAGAGCCGAGGCAGGATGTAAGTTGCAAAGTAACTAACGCACAAGTGCCCCGCAAATGGACGCGAATGCAGGGATGGGAAAGTTACTTTTTAAAAGTAACTCGCTACCGTTACTCGTTACCGAGTAAAAAAATAACTCGTTACCGTTATTAGTTACTTATTTTTAAAAGTAACTAGTTAGCGTTACCGTTACTTCAAAAATAACGATTCGTTACTTTTCCCGTTACTTTTAATGTTAAGAGGATGCCGGAGTCGCGGCCGAACCACAGACTTCTATCTTCTATACATATACTAGACTGCGTACATCCTATATATTTAGCCTTATGACGTGTACCCTGAAAATGTTGACACACAGCGCATGCGCGAAATAGAGGACCGAAGAATGCGAAGAATTTTGTTTACATTTTGCGTTGCCATTTGGGCTTCGAAGTTACAAGAGGTTAAGTTGTAAATATTTTAATATTTTTAACAAAAATGCCGGCAAGGTGTGTGGTAGAAAAGTGTGAGAGTAGAAAAGTTAAAAACTGTGGGATATCTTTCTTCAAGTGAGTATATATGCAGAATATGTATATATATTGTAATGTATTACATAAAAAACAAAATAATTTATGCGTACATAAAATATTCTAATATTTTAAAGATTTCCATTGAGTGATCCCGATTTATTATCAAAATGGACTGCAGCCATTAGTAGAATATTTTGGATACCAACTACATTCTGCGAAATTTGTGAATTACATTTCAAAGAGAACTATTTTTCTGGAACTAAAAGAAAAGGCTTAAAACCTAATGCTGTACCTACAGAAAACTTGGGTAAATATATGTATTGATAATAAATACATACTTATTTTTAATGATTTTTGTTAATATTGAACTGAACTTGATCTAATAATATAAATAATAATGTAACAAAATATTTGTCCTTATAGATATACTTATACAAAGCGAGGTACCGTCAACCAGTGGCAATGACATACAAATTGAATTTGGTCCCAGCGAAGGTATATGAATATTTCTTTATCTGCAATATTTCCCAAGCAGCAGAGAATGTTTTTTAAATATATTTTTAATATTTATTATTCATTATAATGAATAATAAATATTAAAAATATATTTAAAAAACATTCTCTGCTGATTGGGTTATAAAAACTTCAAACTAATAGAGTATTTCTTTTTACAGAAATAATTACAGGAAGTCAAGCACCTTCGATCATTGAAAGTGACATGCAAACTGACAATGTGTTTGCTCCCAGCGAAGGTATGTATTGATAATGCCTGATAAACTATAATTTTTATCAAACAAATCTTAATAAATAAACATTATTTATGTAGAAAATATACGAAACAAACGTAAAGCTATGGATGAACTTGGAGAGGCTCATTTAAGGATGCAACAATTTGAAAAAGATATCGAACATCTAAAAACTCATATACAATCCTTGACAGAAAGTCATAATAGTGAATTAGAAGAGCAGGCAAAAATGTTTCATTATTTTATATATTATTGACTTTGTTTAATTATATTTTTTTGATATAATTAAAATTCTTGTTTGACTTTATCTCGCAATTATTTTAGTTTTAATATTATAAAATTATTTGATAACCTAAAACCGTGTAAGTCCTAGCAGACAAAATTGGTCCTTTATTTCGCGCATGCGCTCTAAAAAAAGGGTATGCTGATAAGCGGCAGTACGCAGTCTAGTTAATATATAGAAGTCTGTGGGCCGAACTCCGACGGGTAGGCGCCCTCATTTTAACATAACTAAAAGCGTCGGTATATTACCAACACTTATAGTTGTTACCGACAGTATTATCTAGAGTAGAAAGACATACATATTTTAAAAAGAGCAATGTGAAATACAAGCTTTTTTTGTATTGTGTTTAATTGTATTTATATTGAAACAAAAAATATGTTGCATTTCTACTGCTCTATCGTCTCGCACAAGCAACGATTTTAGAGTATAGATCTGTCTTTATTGCATACATATTTAAATACAATTCTATCATTGCTCTCATTAGCTATGTCTCTTTATATATATAATAAAAATATATTGTGAAAATATTTATAAATATTACTTATAAATTTTATGAATATACGACATTACATCAAACAATTTGCATAATACATTTTATATTGTTAGTTTTTGATTATATCGATTTAACAAACGTTGTACATAAATTGTAATTTGTAGAAAGTTATATGCAAATATCTTTTTCATTGTATGTATACAGAATGTCGCAGAGTACTATATATAAGCGCTTGTGAGGAGCGCAGTAAATTGAACAAAAAAGTCTCATAGCATTTACAATTTTCGTAATAATAATAGAAATTTAAATAAAATCGGAAATATGTATCTGTGTATGTGAGAGAGAAAAAGAGAGAGAGAGAAGCATTCGGCCGTTCGAGTTATCGCATGATCCAGCGTGTCATGGCTTTTTGTCGGCGCGCGGCAAGGGGAGGGACAGCGCGGCGCGACGATGACGGTGTAACGAGTGACAACGGCGTGCCCCGCTGTCCCTTCCCTTGTCGCGCGCCGACAAAATGTCCAACACGCTGGACCGTGCGATAGCTCGAACGGCCGAATGCTTCTTTCTCTCTCTCTCTCTCTCTCTTTTTCTCTCACATACACACGCAGATACATATTTCCGATTTTATTTAATATTTCTATTATTATTACGAAAATCGTAAAATGCTATGGGACTTTTTGTTCAATTTACTGCGCTCTTCACAAGCGCTTATATATAGTACT
The DNA here is from genome assembly GCA_023638675.1 of Camponotus pennsylvanicus. Classification (NCBI taxonomy): domain Eukaryota; kingdom Metazoa; phylum Arthropoda; class Insecta; order Hymenoptera; family Formicidae; genus Camponotus; species Camponotus pennsylvanicus. Next base: position 122,100 of record JALHBL010000430.1, read on the forward strand.
CTGCGACATTCTGTATACATATAATAAAAAGGATATTTGCATATAACTTTCTACAAGTTACAATTTATGTACGACGTTTGTTAAATCGATATAATCAAAAACTAACAATATAAAATGTATTATGCAAATTATTTGATGTAATGTATATTCGTAAAATTTATATATAATATTTATAAATATTTTCACACTACATTCTTTGCCTCAAACGCATCGAAATAATAGATTTATATCGATAATATAATGGGCCCCTTCATCGCCCATTCCCGTGAGACGCAACCATAATATGTGTATTTTTTTCGTCTCTCCGATATATGCAAATGAGATTGAGGCGTCTTTTTCTAACGATACTCATTAGAATATCGTGATCAGATATGATAAATGTAAAATATGATATATGAATAATTTACCATTTTGGAAAAGGTAATTAATTTTCTGCTATAATTTAAAAAAAATGTTGCTTCATACATTTTATACATTATTGAAATATTTTTCCTTACAAGGATTTCCTTCTAAGGCTATAGTTTATAGTAGTATAGCGAAAGCTGCAGCATAAATTTCACAGCATATGCTATTGTTAAAGGTTTTTAAATATTATATTATTTGTAGGCAACGGCGATGAAAGTAATTTTTTTTTAGGCACCAATTTATCATATGTACAGCCGGGTAGGCTATCGTACATTCGAAGCTTGGTGTCATAAAAAAAATCGCCAGCAATCACTATAATTTGCTCCAATAATTTGTTAGCTTTTGTCGCTATGTGACATGCTGCAATTATATAATAATTATCGAAATATAGCACGCTTTCAAAATAAGAATCATCTCTTATGACGCGTAAAAATCGGTCCAATGATTCATCTCATCTGGATTTTTATTCTTATCAAATATGCCTTTTAGTTGAGGCAGTGTCTTTATGATCTCTGAATTAAATTTTGTTTAAATTTCGCTACCAGAATGTATATGCAAATCGTATCTGATATAAAACATTTTTAGTAATTTTAAGATCGCTTCTCGAATTTTTTTTTAAATAACCAGCATACAAATTAAATTAGATCGCCTCTGGATTTTTTTTGAATAACCAGAACACGAATTAAATCGCCTCTGGAAGACTTTTCGAATAACCAGCACACGAATTAAATCGCCTCTGGAAAACTTTTCGAATAATCAGCACACGAATTAAATCGCCTTTGAAATATTTTTCAAATAACCAGCACACTAATTAAATCGCCTCTGGGTTTTTTTTCAAATCAGCACACGAATTAAATCGCCTCTGGATGTTTTTTTCTTTTGAATAATCAGCTCACGAATATATCGCCTCTGAAATAAATATTTTTATAACTAGAGCGCACATGCAAACCGCATCTGGTAATAAAATATTTTTAAAAACAACCAGCCCACGAATAAATCGCCTCTGGATTTTTTTGAATAACCAGCACACGAATTAAATCGCCTTTAGGTTTTTTTACACTAGCACACGAATTAGATCGCCTCTGGATTAAAAAAAATAATCAGCTCACGAATAGATCGCCTCTGACATAAATATTTTAATAACCAGAGCGCACATGCAAACCGCATCTGGTATAAAATATTTTAAAAACATCCAGCCTACGAATAAATCGCCTCTGGATTTTTTTGAATAACCAGCACACGAATTAAATCGCCTCTGGATTTTTTTAAAATCAGCGCACGAATTAGATCGCCTCTGGATTTAAAAAAGAAATAATCAGCTCACGAATAGATCGCCTCTGAAATAAATATTTTAATAACCAGATCGCACATGTAAACCGCATCTGGTATGAAATATTTCTAAAAACAACCAGCCCACAAATAAATCGCCTCTGGGATAAATATTTTTTAATAAGTATTTTTTTAATTAATAACTAGAGCGCATATGCAAACTGCATCTAGTAAAATATATAATCTGTACGTGTATATATATATATATATATATATACACGTACAGATTATATATTTTACTAGATGCAGTTTGCATATGCGCTCTAGTTATTAATTTATAAATATATATATATTAAAAAAATTAAAAAAATATATATATTTTTTTAATATTTTTTTATATATATATATTAGAAATGTATATATATATATATATAGTGTATATATATTGTGTATAACTTACATAAAATATTTTCCACGTAACACGTTGTAACCCTGTTTTCACGCAGCTTGTTACGCGTACGATTGTTACGGCGCCGCGCGACAGCGAGTATCTATGACGCGCAATACGAGAAAGAAAACGCAAGAGTATAATGCATTAGTGTGCGCATACATGTATACTGACGTATACTATTACACGCTAAATGGAAGAGAAGGATGATGCGAGATTGTCTCTCCTTGTCACACAAACCGATTCTAGCGCCGTCTGTCTCGATATCGAGCAACTAATCTACGGGCCTGTTTTACTCACATGCCTCGATTTCGCACACACACATATGCACGAAATTTTTGTGCACGGAAATTATTTTTATTACTCTTCTAAACGCATTTCTGACTGTTCGTTTATATTTCTTTAGGAAATTCCGAATTGAGTGCGTTCTTATTTTGTACGTATAAACTGCAAAACTTTTATATTCAGCTAATATTGTTACGAGTTGATGTCAAAAGCCGATAAGAAAACTGTAATTTTCTATTTTTTTTTCATTTTGAACATAAAATGGTTCACTCTCATATTTGTTGCTATGTGTAATTTAATTGTGGAAAAGTATTTATTATTCTGTGTAGCTAATAAAAAGTATTCGGTGCACAAAATTTTATCGGTAAAAAAGGAAGGTCCGGCATCCTCTTAAAACAAGATAGAATTAAATAAAAAATTTACTTTAGTAATATTTTTTATTAAAATATTAATATAAAAGCAAAATTCTTTATTTTAAATTTACAAAACCGTAAAAAATTTAAAGAGATATAGATTTTAAAGCACTTAACATGTAACTTCACATGTAAATAAAAAAATTTTAATTTTCATTAAATTTATAAATACAGCTAAATTTGCATTCTTTTTGTGCTCTCGTCCGATATTACGTCAAACTTAAAAGCTGGCCAATCATTCCTCAGACGACTGAAATAACTGTGATTGACCAATGATGTCATTAATCGCTCCAGAGGTGGCTGTGAAGCTGGCACGACAATCTACGAATTTTAATGTTCTTGACCAGTATGACATTTAGACCAGCATGACATTTAGTCCATTCCGACCGTTTACTATGTTATAAATAATTATTTAAAAAATCTCTGCTTGAAAAATGTTTCTAAAGAATAGAACTTTTATAGAATTGTCCAGAACTGCCGTTAAAACTACGGAAAATTATCAGCACGACACATTTTTACTAAGTGTCGTGCTGGTCGAGGACATTAAAAATTCATAAAAAATTATTAATTATTGAAATATCGGTCTGAAATTGCATATATAGGCTGAACTATAGCAGAATTATTGGGAACTCTTGCTAAAAATAATAATATTCAACGCGTTTCGGTTCTTTAGAGGGAAGAGTGTCGTGCTAGATTCGCAGTTAGCACGACATTTTTTCGATTTCGACTTTTCAATATAAGGAATGCGGAACTCTTTAATTTTTATCAGGAACTGTAGAACTATGAAAAGTGCTATCAGAACTCTTAGTATTTTTTTGAAATTCGTAAATTGTCGTGTCAGCTTCACAGACACCTCTCAGAGCAATAAATTTCATCCGAAATATTATCAAATTTTATATGAATGTCGGTCGATGACTAAAAATTGAATATGACAGAAATACGATGTCATAAGTATTTTCAAAATATGAAAAGTAATGGTAAAAGTAACTGTTAAATTCGTTATCGTTACTAAAAGAATGTAACTACGTTATCGTTACAGTTACAGAAAAAAGAATGTAACGCCGTTACCAGTCCGTTACCAAAAAAAAGTAACTATAACGGTAACGGCGTTACAAGTAACGCGTTACTTCCCAATCCTGCGCGAATGCGACGTCTCCCTTTCGCCCCTCGGCGAGCGCGAAGAGCACATCAAAAGCAACACGACGACAGAACGATGGATCCGTCGACGGATAATATAATCCGTCGAATATACTTTGTCCGGAATCATCAGCAGATTGACCGGCAGTTCTCCCCCTCCCTCTCTGTCCTTTTCTCTCTCTCGCAGAGAGATACCCCTAAACGAAATGTCTTTCTCTCTCTTCCCTACCTCCTCGTCCCTCGGATTCACGGATGTCGTTATAAAAGTCGGTGCGTTTTCTTCAACGGCTTATTCTAGTTCTGATCTCCTGACTTGTGTGCGCGATCAATCTTCACTTTATGTCGATCATGGAGCATATCGGCAAATACCAGTACATAACGTGCGAGAACATGAACGAGTTTCTTAAGGACATCGGCAAGTCCGAGTTCTCGGACATCTTGAAGTCTACACTGACCGTGGAGGTCCAGGTGAACGACGATCAGTTTACGGTTATCATCACCAATCCGGAAAGGAGTGTCACCAGCACCTTTAAGCTCGGCGAGGTCTATGACGAGTGGTTTCCGTCCCAGAAAGTTCCTTTCAAGGTGATATGAGCATAGAGTGTCAAAAGAATGAGCGAAATAATCAGGGAAATAAAGCTTCTAGGAAGATTCTAAAGGCGCTCAGCTAGATCATTTAAAATTAATATGTACTTGGACTAAGTTTCTTCTGCGATAGCTCTGAGGACTAGATGGTTTGATGATAAACATAAATCTATCTTATCCAAATATGTAATTCGTAAATTAATAGGTAATTGATATCTTTATTTTTATCCTTGAAGAGGTATGTGTATCCCCAGGACGTAAATAATAGATTTATTTATTTAAAAAATTAAAAAAGAAAATAAGAATCAACGCGCGGTAGTTGGAGCTCAGAGAAGCAACAACACTTCTTTCTTTTTTCAATATTAGTTTATTAAAAAACTCATATATTACAACAACAAAAAGCGTTTAATATTGAAAAAAGAATTAATTAATATTGAAAAAGGAAATTAATTAATATTGAAAAAAGAAAGAAGTGTTGTTGCTTCTCTGCGCTCCAACTACCGCGCGTTCTTATGCCATTTTCTTTTTTAATTTTTTGATTATTTGATCCAAATCTCTAATTATTAAATTTATCTATTTAAAATTTATTTTTAAATTGATATTAAAATTTACTTAATATTTATCCTTTCAAAAAATTATATCTAAATGATATTAAAATTGAATAAAATAATTATTGTGTTTATATGACATTAATTATTATATAACATTAATTTGACCTGTGGAGGCGATTTTTCAATCTTTTAGAGAGATCTTAAGGAGCGAAAAAGTTCATGTTTAATGTACGTACTGTTAACGAGTATTTTGAAATATGCTAACAAACAAAAGAAAAAAGGAATTTTTTTCTTCCTTTTTGCGTTTCAATTAATTATTCAATACTTTTGCTCTCACTTACTAATTTTATCATTTAATTATTGTTATTATTTGAGCTAATTTTTATTTTTATTTTAATGGAGAAACGAGTCTTTTCTTTCTTTTACAAAGGAAGAGTCACTTTCAACAAGCTCTAACTGAGAGTACAAATAATTACCTCCTTCGTTTCATCATTTATAAAAAAAAGATATATAATTGTTATGTTTCTCTCGATTTTGCTGCAGACCGTGACCACGAAACACGACTTAGGCTTGCAATCCGAGACTTCCTTATCTGCGGATCTCAAACTGATCAGAATCTACGAATTCACCGGCACCCAAGTGATCGCGGTAAGTGCAGTTTTCAATACAGAAGAGTGCAATAACAGTTATTTAATTTAAGATTAAAGATTCTTACGTTAATTAAAGACTCTCTTATATACATTTCCTCCCTTCCTTTCGTTTCAGCACATATCCACCAATAAAAGCGATATTACAGCCAAGCGTATATACAAAAAACTGTAAAGCTCTTTAATTTAAATACATAGCATGTAATACGTAATGAATGGTTCTATTAAAGAGAAGTGTGAAGAAAGCGTTTTCCACATTATTCTTCATCCGTTTCCTCCCGAAAAAATATCCACAGTGCGGGTGAGATCGAGCGCAATATTATAAAACTATCCTTGCTTAATAAAAAACTGATGTGCAAAAGATGATACCGAACTATGTTATTGTTATCGAGAAAAGCCGTAAGGACCGATCCGAGCTCGGATAAAGTTTAAAAATTTTGTTTACAAATGGATGTTATATAGTATATTAAATTTCATTAAAACGGTATTTTAAAATTTGACTGTATTATTTTGTCTCTCTCTCTCTCTCTCTCTCTCTCTCTCTCTCTCTCTCTCTCTCTCTCTCTCTCTCTCTCTCCATATATATATATAATTATTATTTCTAAAAATAACAATTTGTAAGATTAATGAAGTTTTCTACTATCTGCTACATTAATACATATATACGATGGCACTTCAACAGATATTTATGTTATTTTTTTTTAATTTTTAAAATTTCTTTATTTTTCTAGATATATATAATAATATTTATTGATATATAGTAAGCTTTATACTAATGTAGATTTTATTTTATGAAATTAATTTAGAAAATTAGCATCATTTCTTTGTGTTAAGGATAATTATATAATGGAACAGAGCTACTAAATATCGAGATAGAAAATCTGTCTAATAAGAAAACCATTCCTCAAACATTCTTCAAGTTGTATCTATTAACGCTAATATTTCGATCGATAATATATTCAATATCTATCGCTAGAATTTACATTAATTTTCATTGTGCCTATATCCATTTATATACAATTATATGCACATATTTTTATCGAGGCATTATCGGTTTATACTATCGATTTATACTATCATTTTCAGGATTTGTTTGTGTTAAAAAAATAACGACATTCGAGAAAAAACTTGACAAGGTAATAAATAAAAGAAATTATATAATTCTATAATTAATATTTAATAACTGTAAAGACACAATATTTTTAACCTTTTTATTCTTCAAGTACAAACATTAATAAAACTTTAGTAATATCGAAAAATTTTTGAAAAGAAATATGAGTTACGGTAAAATTGAGAGGAGTTAACTAACCTATCGTGAGAAAGAATCAAATCGTTAGACAAAATTGTTTTAATATTTGCAAAGAGCTACACTTTCGCTTGTACTACTTGCTAAAAGCTGTAATGAATCCTCATTTACTCTTGTTAACCTATATTGATTGATTTTCTTTTTGATATGAGTTATGTTTGATATACAAGATATCTTTAAAAAAAAATAAAAATAGATTTTACAATATGAATGAAACTACATCGCATTTAATATATATCATTTAGGAATGGTATATATCAAACCAGTATTATTAAGCAAACAAAGAACGAATGGCAATATTTCGTTTAATTTTATAATTCATATAATTTAACATTAAAAGCATCAGAAACAACCGATATTCACTTAATTCTTATCGAATGTTATACTTTATGAAAGATGTTTTAATTTCCGAGAAAAGTGATCATCATATACTAAATTTCAAATCTGACCGGAGTCATTCTGATAGTACTGTGAGAAATGAGCGAGAAGTCGATGAAGTTACACTTGCAAATATTTCGAACATCCCAGAATCTATCGGTAAGTTGCAAAAAAATGCATAAAACATTAATAACAAAATCTATGACGAAAAAGTGTAAATATAATTTAAATTGAAGAGAGAGTGGAAATCAAATCTAATAATATCTTCCAATAGTGAGAAGAATATAAATTCTAATTCCATCCAAAAAAGAAATAGAAAAGCATAATATAAACATAACATTGTACATAAAAATTGTCATAATTTAAGGTAAAGTCAATTTTATTGATTTGCTACTCTGTTTTAAAGCAGTCGCAAATATTATACTTCTGATTTCTTAAGCTATAGGAATTTTTCGAAAAGTACTTGTCACTTTATTAAAAGTTATTTATTCGTTTTTGACATGAATTAACGATTACTTTTCTAAATCTTAAATGACGCAAAAAATTCTTATATTATTTTTTTAAAGGTCAATACTGTGCTAATTTCCATATTTTGTAGTTTACATTTATTTTTTCTCTTTCCTTTATTTTCACATTAAATTGTTTTTTCCTGATTTACTGAGATAATCCACTTAATCTTATATATAATTATGTTAATATTTACGATCCTAAAATCTCTAGAAAGCAGTTTGAGCAAGCCATCTTTCAGAGCATCTGTACAATTCGACAGTCAATTCACAGAAAAAGTAGACAACATTTTTGTGACATTGAGGTAAGGAATCTAAATTATCAGTTTGTATTCTTTCGTTTTTCTCTCTTTTTCTTAAATTCAACGACATAAATATATCAAAATGTTAATTCTGTTATAATTTTGTTAAATATAAAACGGCTAAAATTTTATTTTTTTAGAGATGGAACTAACCTGAATTTACCGATGAAATAATAGAAGGATACCAATTGCAGTGTTCTTTCTTGGAGGACTTTAAAGAAACCTGCGACGATAAAAATATTACAGCTACAAAATTGGAGCACACGGTGCACAATCTAACATCTAACACGACATATTATTTTCGAGTAAGTGCGCATACTGAAATTGTTGCTGGTCCTTACACGGATTTAATCAATGTGTTGACTACACATGAAAATCCAATACCTAAATTATTACTCAGAACGGATCTAGGTTTGCAAATATTGGACGTGGATTTAAACATTACTAATTTCGTAATATCAAAGTACGTATACTGATAAAAAAAATAGTTATAATTATCATAAATTATTTTTGACGCTAACTATAAAGTTAAAGTTATTATTATTATGCACAAGTTTATTTTTATCAACATTTTAGTAGTAATAACTATAAAATTAGAAATCTCAACTATAATTTTTTATTATACAATTATAGTTCCTTTTTTTCAGATCAGTAATAGAATATAACTCCTTTTTTCAGATCAGTAACAGATTCCGCTTATTCGATACAAGAACATAGAATTTATTGGTGTACCGATAATGTCCTAATGACATTGAAAATTAATGAAAATAAAACCACAAAAATAGCTAGCTTTGATAATTATTTATATAATCTCTGCATTGACTGGGTAACAAGAAATCTATATTTGACCTATGAAGGGCCAGGTTACTCTTATATTGTAAAGTTCGACAATGTGGGAAAATGGCATAAATAAATTTGATAAAATTTTCAAATCAGAAATTGTTAATTACTGTTTAATTTTACCACCGTTTATGGGGTATGTTTATTACCGTTCACCTGAAAAAATAATTTTCCATTAAAAATTTATGCAAATTTGTAATTTTTTTATAATTTTACGTTTTTTAATTAAGATTATAAGTAAAAAAGATAAGTTATTATATAAGAATTATTATAAGAATTTCGAATTTTGAATTATATTAATGAACAATGAATTAATGAATTATATTAAAATGAATTATAACAAAGAAATAATATACCATATCGGAAATTTAAAATCGGGAAATTTATACAAGTTTCGCTTAATATTGAGATATCCCGAATATGAGGAAAATTTTACATGGCCGGCTGATGAAAGATTTATTTTTTCAACACTTGGTAAGCAAACGAAGATACCCATACAGCACAATAAGAATGCATAGATATATTGAAGAATAATTTCATTGAAACATTGCAATATTGCAAATTGATTGTGAAATTCTGCTGAGTTATTGTTATAAGATTGTGATGAAGTTAAGCTGTCCACTTTTTGCAATGAAATATTGTAGCAATATTACAGTGTAATATATTGGAAAAAATGCAATGTTATTGCAACCATTTAATAATATTACGTATAAAATGTTTTTATTTTTAATGGATGAATATCTTGGAAACATATAATTAAATTAAAAAGCTCGATATAAGTAGAAGTTTGCAATATCTAAGATAATCATGTCTAAGATAATATATTGCAAAATTGTATTTAAACATAATCATATAACATAAAATATTATATTTTTATACAAAATTACTTTAAACTTTTACTTACGAATCATTTTTTTCATTTTAAATGTTCTATATACTCTTATAATGGATACTTTATACACATATGTATATTATAGTGAATTAAGTTATAGAAAATTAATTACATTACTAATTATATTTTTATTAAAATTTAACAAATCCTTTATATAATTATATATATTTGCATGTGAAAAGTACATAAAAATGCATAGAAAAATATAATGATAGATATAATAGTATCTGTATATTTATTATAATAAAAAGATATATTATCTTTGAAGATTAATATCGTATTCGTACATGAAGTGAAAATATATCATAAAATATATTATACAAAAATAAAAAAAATACGCCAAGTACATAAAAAATATTCTACCTTGTATGCAACAAAACGTTTAATGAAAAAATATCCCTAAAAATAATTTATAAAAATTTTCCCTCAAAAAATATATATAATTTTCCTAAAAAAAAATCAAAACTAAATATGAAATCAATAATTAATGCTATTTCATATATTGTACAAATATTTATTTGGATCACACATAATAATGTATTTTTATATATATCATACAAAGTATGGTATTTATTTTGAAAATCATTTTCATTTTGTCCAGAATCTATAATACGTAAATGCAAGATTGAATTTGTGACAAATATTTTAAATTATCAATTGCTTCAATGTACTTAGCTAATTAATTATTGATTTCATATTTATTTTTGATTTTTTTTTAGGAAAATTATATATATTTTTTAAAGGGAAATTTTTATAAATTACTTTTAGGGATATTTTTTCATTAAACGTTTTGTTGCATACAAGGTAGAATATTTTTTATGTACTTGGCGTATTTTTTTTACCTTTGTAAGGTTTTTTTTGGAGGGATATACTTTTATAAATGTCCAAGATATTCACTTATCAAAAATGAAAAAAGTAATATGTCTCGAAAGTTCACGAAATTTTCACATAGATTCCACGTAGATTCTAGTACCGTTTTTGAGCGGATTATCCACTCGAATATCCATGTGGATTCAACGATATTAATCTACGTGGTAATAACGTGGATTTCACGTACTGTTTTTGTTGGGATATTAATATCTGAATTACTCATATACATATACATATACATATACATATAGATGTATATGTACATATATATTATAGTATATTATATACAATGATGATATATTATATACACTACCTTTATTGAATTTGTAATATTTCGATATTCATAATCGATATCTATATCTATATCTTCAATATCGCTTCTTAAACATCGTGATAAGAAACTCATCAAGTTATTGACTTTCCAATTGTGAAGCATATGACAATGATTATTTTTCAATTCACAGAATCGCGAAAGTTTGAACATCATCTTTTGTATTTGCTGGAAAACGATAGACACATAAACAAGATTTCAATTATAGAAAAGAAAATGAAAAGAACTTTACTTATTGCTTATAAAATATTGACTCGTTGACTAACGTATTATTTACAAGAGTTATAATTGATCATTATCTTCATCAGTTATTTCTTATTAAAATTAGTAAAAAAACTATATATAAAAAATTGCTTACCGATATATCATATAATTAATTAATATAAAAAGTTTATAATAAAATTCATTAAACAATTATATATACATATAATTATTTTTATTTATACATAGAACTATTTTTGTTTTATACATATATAACTTTTTTGTCAAACAATTTTTAAAGATTTTAATTCTCCTTGAAGGAACGCTAGTATCTCTGTCGAGAAAAATATATTACAAACGGAATGCAGCTAATAAGACGTCATGGCAACACATGATCAGATTGATCATTCGAAGTCAGTTACAGTTGCGATCGCTAGCCAAACACACTACCGCGTTACTTATCGTTTGATTCAAACTGCATTATATGAATATCACAAAAAATTGTGTACAAATAGTGGATTTTGAAAAGCATACGTAGTAACACAATTGTATATAGTAACACAATCGTACGAACGAATTGTTATAATTACATATTTAATAAAACCAAAGATATAGTAAATATTTAAGTGAATTCGATTACACGCTGCGTGTGCTTGAATATGGCTGAAAATGTTACAAGATCTATAATTCTGTAACTTCTTTGATCGTTTGGAATTTGATTGTGGTTATCTTTTTATCAACGTTTTTCTACTATAATATTGATGAAAAAGGAAAGCTGATAATAATTATATTCCTGTGTTCGCTATAAAATCCAATGAAAATGTATCATTTTGCATTGTCATTTGTTCTCCTAAAAAAATAGAAATTATTTACTTACTAAGAATTCTCTAATTTAATCTTAAAATATATACTGTGATCGTGAACATAAAGAGAAATCTAAAAACATAATATTAGAAGATAATAACTTGCGATTCGTTAAAACTGAGTTTTAAGGAATTTATCGAAAATATATGTATATATATGAATTAATATCAATTCGATTAACACATTAGAATTAGTAGAGTGAGAAAAAGAACTAATTGAGGATTCAACGGAAACCGATTGAGTGCAAACGTTTACGAAAAATGCAAATTACGTTTGGAACAATTTTATGTGTTTTATTGAAAGATTTAGTACTGACAAAGGCAACTATCACGCCGAAGGATTATACCACTTCAAACAGCCTCCAGAAAGAAAGTATTTCCATTTATCCGGATTTAAATTTCACGCAGGTAAGAGATATTTTACGCTTGATTAAGAAACAATTGAATGTTATTGCAGTTAGCAGTGTAACTAAAAATGAATTATAATAAATTATAAATCTACCTATAATAGGATAAGATAAAACAAAGCAATTCAATATGAAAGAAAAAAGTATGTACGATGTTGTAAAAAAAAGATGGATAAAGTTTCGAAATTTTGTTTACAAATAGATGTTATATATAGTATATTAAATTTAATTAAAACGGTACTTTAAAATTTGACTGTATTATTTTGTCTCTCTCTCTCTCTTTTATATATATATATATATATATATATATATATATAATTATTATTTCTAAAAATAACAATTTTTAAAATTAATGAAGTTTTCTGTTTACTATCTGCTACATTATTATATACATACGATGGCACTTCAACAGATTTTTATGTTATTTTTCTTCAATTTTTAAAATTTCCTTATTTTCCTAGATATACAGGGTGTCCCATTTTAACTTGTAGTTGACAGTAAAATATCTCAAAAACTAATATGGAATTGTTAATTGCAAATTACATATTTTTTCTTCAAAACAACTATGTGTTTTCTTTACACCAATTGATTCCTCTCATTATTTTGTACATAAAAGTATTAAAGGTAAGATAATCGAAAAATGAATATTTTACAAGATATTTTACGGTTTATGTAAAATTAAGAAATTATTTCAAGCCTCATAACTCAAAAAGTACTTAACGAAAAGGTACTTAATTATAGTGTTTTGGAAAGCTCTCGAGATAAGCTACAAGAATATGCAATGACAAATAGTAGGTTCCATTTAAGAAATTGAAGGTGACCTTCATGTGACCTTCAAATAACTCTTCAAGGTCAAACCAATGGTACCATCTTATGACCCCCTTGAAACCATACAACTTTTATCTGAAACATTTTTGTTTGCTGGGCTTAGTTTTTGAGATATTTTACTGTCCAAGTTAAAATGGGACACCCTGTATATAATAATATTTATTGATGTACAGTAAGCTTTATACTAATGTAGATTTTATTTTATGAAATTAATTTAGAAAGTTAGCATCATTTCTTTGTGTTAAGGATAATTATATAACGCCACAGAGGTAAAGATCGACAGACTAAATATCGAGATAGAAAATCTGTCTAATAAAAAAATCATTCCTCAAACATTCTTCAAGTTGTATCTATTAACGCTAATATTTCGATCGACAATATATTCAATAGCAATCACTAGAATTTATATTAATTTTCATTGTACATATATCCATTTATATACAATTATATTCATATCTTTATCGAAGCATTATCGGTTTATACTATCATTTCCAGGATTTATTTGTGTTAAAAATATAACGACATTCGAGAAAAAACTTGACAAGGTAATAAATAAAAGAATTTATATAATTTTTTCTATGATTAATATTTAATAACTGTAAAGAAACAATATTTTTAACCTTTTTATTCTTGAAGTACAAACATTAATAAAACTTTAGAAATATCGACAAATTTTTGAAAAGAAATTTGAGTTACGGTAAAATTGAGAAGAGTTAAATAACCTATCGTGAGAAAGAATCAAATCGTTAGACAAAATTGTTTTAATATTTGCAAAGAGCTACACTTTCGCTTGTACTACTTGCTGTTATGAATCCACATTGACTCTCGTTAACCTATTGATTGATTTTATTTTTGACATGAGTTATGTTTGATATACAAGATGTCTTAAAAAAAATAAATAAAAAATAGATTTTACGATATGAATAAAACTACATCACATTCAATTTATATCATTTAGAAATGGTATATATCAAACCGGTATTATTAAGCAAACAAAAAACGAATGGCAATTTTTCGTTTAATTTTATAATTTATATAATTTATATATTTTATAATATATATAATTTATTAAAAGCACCAGAAACAATCGTCTCAACGATACTCACTTAATTCTTTTCGTATGTTACACTTTATGAAGGATATTTCAATGTCCGAGAAAAGTGATCATCATATACTAAATTTCAAATCTGACCGGAGTCATTCTGATAGTACTGTGAGAAATGAGCGAGAAGTCGATGAAGTTACACTTGCAAATATTTCGAACATCCCAGAATCTATCGGTAAGTTGCAAAAAAATGCATAAAACATTAATAACAAAATCTATGACGAAAAAGTGTAAATATAATTTAAATTGAAGAGAGAGTGGAAATCAAATCTAATAATATCTTCCAATAGTGAGAAGAATATAAATTCTAATTCCATCCAAAAAAGAAATAGAAAAGCATAATATAAACATAACATTGTACATAAAAATTGTCATAATTTAAGGTAAAGTCAATTTTATTGATTTGCTACTCTGTTTTAAAGCAGTCGCAAATATTATATTTCTGATTTCTTAAGCTATAGGAATTTTTGAAAAGTACTTGTCATTTTATTAAATGTTATTTATTCGTTTTTGCCATGAATTAACGATTACTTTTCTAAATCTTAAATAACGCAAAAAATTCTTATATTATTTTTTTAAAGGTCAATACTGTGCTAATTTCCATATTTTGTAGTTTACATTTATTTTTTTTCTCTTTCGTTTATTTTCACATTAAATTGTATTTTTCTGATTTACTGAGATAATCCACTTAATCTTATATATAATTATGTTAATATGTACGATCTTAAAATCTCTAGAAAGCAGTTTGAGCAAGCCAACATCTCTCAGAGCATTTGTACAATTCGACAGTCAATACACAGAAAAAGTAAACGACATTTTTGTGACGTTGAGGTAAGGAATCTAAATTCTCAGTTTGTATTCTTTCATTTTTCTCTCTTTTTCTTAAATTAAACGACATAAATATATCAAAATGTTAATTCCGTTATAATTTTGTTAAATATAAAATGACTAAAATTTTATTTTTTTACAGATGGAACCAACCGGAATTTACCGATGAAATAATACAAGGGTACACAGTGCAATGTTTTTTCATCGAGGACTTAAAAAAGAGTCAAACCTGCGACGATAAAAATATCACAACTACAAAATTGGAGCACACGATGCACAATCTAATATCTAACACGACATATTATTTTCGAGTACGTGCGCATACTGAAATTGTTGCTGGTCCTTACACGGATTTAATCAATGTGTCGACTACACATGAAAATCCAATACCTAAATTATTAGTCACAACGACACAAGGTATTTGCATATTGGATATGGATTCAAGCACCATTACTAATTTCGAAATGTCGCCACAGTACGTATACTGATAAAAAATAGTTATAATTATCAAATTATTTTTGACACTATAAAGTTGAAGTTATTATTACTACGCACAAGTTTATTATTAACATTATAGCACAAGTTTATTATCAACATTATAGTAGTAATAACTATAAAATTAGAAATCTCAACTATAATTTTTTACTATACATTTATAGTTCCTTTCTTTCAGATATGTATCAAATGTCGTTTATTCGATACAAGACAATAGAATTTATTGGAGTGACAATAAAGATCTAATGACATTGAAGATCAATGAAAATAATATCACAAAGATGGCTACCTTTGATCATTATCTAAGTAATCTTTGCATTGACTGGGTAGCAAGAAATCTATATATGTCCTATATAGACTTTGAATACTCGTATATTGTAAAGTTTGACTTAACAATGTGGGAAAATGGCATAATTAAATTTCATGAGATTTTCAAATCAAAAAATAATAATAACCGTTTAAATGTATTACCGTCTATGGGGTACGTTTACTACCGTTTACCTGAAAAAATAATTTTCCATTGAAGATTTATGCAAATTTGTAATTTTTCTATAATTTTACGTGATTTTATAATTAAGATCATAAGTGAAAAAAATAATAAGTTATTATATAATTATAAGAATTTCGAATTTTCACTACATATAAGTTTCTGTTTTCGTTAAAATAATGTTTTATAATGAGTAAAATAATTACATATTTTTTAGAATTTTATATCACGTATCATACAATTGGACGAATAGAGAATATGATATAATGAAATATCATCTCGATGGAAAAATCGAGCAAATTGTTCGGATAAATGCATCCTTTTGCCTATTTCATTATATAGATTCTTGTCGTGTTATGATAATTGATAACATGAATAATGAGGAGCCGTTAATTTACTGGTTAAGTGGTGATAACATATTTGTGACAGACATTAACGTTTCTATGTGCAATGAGGTTTTATACAGCAGATACATAAGACATAATATGTATTTCAAATCTACAACGATTGACAAAACAAACATTTACGTTTTAGCAAGTTATTCGTTTCAAGATACTCTCTACGTTTTGCAAAAGAAATATGCAAGTCTCAAGAGCGTAAATGCAGCCGAATATTTTGAAAAGATAATAACAAGCACAGGTAATGTTGAAAGAATTTACGCTTTTGATAAATCTTTGCAACCATATCCTCCAATGAGATGCCTGACACCTGACGAAAAAGTTTACAATTTTGAGAATGTGAATGTAACGGCACACAGCATCATTGTAAATCTTCCGGAGCCGGTTGTAAAGAGTGGATGCAAAAAATATAATTTACCAACTACTATATATACTATCTCTGCAAGCCATTGTTTAGACAACAACCTCAACAAGTCTGAAAAATTCAGTGTGCTGCGATATGTGACGTACGAGCGATATTACGAGATTCAGAACTTAACACCATTTACAGAGTACAAGTTGAAGTTTACTTTAAGCAATTTTTACTTTGATCAATTATCAATAAATCCATTCGATTCGAATGTGATACCAATAAAAACGGGCAAGCTTAATGCACCAGAAAACATAAGTGTTCTAGCTTTGACGCCTACTATAGCAGTAGTTCATTGGATGCCACTCAAGGAATTGAACTGCGTGGTCGTAACCTACGAAGTGCATTGGAAGTCAATTACATCAGTGAACGGCACGCAACAAAAGAGCAAAATTATCAATGTGCCGAAACGTATGGCAGACGGCAGATTTTTCACAAAGATTAACTTGTCGCTACGAGTACAAGATTACTTGATATACGTGCGTGTGTATCCAATTAATTTCAGCGATTTGTACAACGAGAGTTTAAGCAAGATCGTTCACATATACTCAGAACCAAACAATATTACTTTGAGGGGGGTCAACGTAAATAGCATGAACATTTCATGGATCCCAAAAATTAATCTGACGGTCTCTCCTACACTAGAGTACAAAGAGAATGCAACAGAAAAGTGGCAAACAACGAATTATATTAAAAAGAATTATAACAAAGAAATAATATACCATGTCGAAAATTTACAATCGGGAACTTTATACAAGTTTCGCTTGATATTGAGATATCCCGAATATGAGGAAAATTTTACATGGCCGGCTGATGAAAGATTTATTTTTTCAACACGTGGTAAGCAAACGAAGATACCCATACAGCACAATAAGAATGCATAGACATATTGAAGAATAATTTCATTGAAACATTGCAATATTGCAAATGGATTGTGAAATTCTGCTGAATTATTGTTATAAGATTGTGATGAAGTTAAGATGTCCGCTTTTTGCAATGAAATATTGTAGCAATATTACAGTGTAATATATTGGAAAGAATACAATGTTATTTTGCAACCATTTAATAATATTACGTATAAAATGTTTTTGTTTTTGATGGATGAATATCTTGGAAACATATAATTAAATTAAAATGCTCGATATAAATAGAAGTTTGCAATATCTAAGATAATCATGTCTAAGATAATATATTGCAAAATTGTATTTAAACATAATCATATAACATAAAATATTATATTTTTATACAAAATTACTTTAAACTCTTACTTAAGAATCACCTTTTTTATTTTAAATGTTCTATATACTCTTACAATGGGTACTTTATACACACATATATAGATATATATATATATATATATATATATTAGTTATAGAATTAATTATACATTACTAATTATATTTTTATTTAAAAATTTAAAAAATCCGTCATAATTATATATATTTGCATGTGAAAAGTACATAAAAATGCATAGAAAAATATGATAGATATAATAGTATCTATTCTTAATATAATAAAAAGATATATTATCTTTGAAGATTAATATGGTATTAATATATAAAGTGAAAATATATCATAAAATATATTGTAACATTGATATAAAATGTTATCTATATTTTAATAAAAAGATAGCAATGCTTATCTTTAGCTTAGAATTATATTTACTCGACTGATATTATTTCTGTGTCATTAATTCATTTGACTTCTGCAAAAAAGTAAAGTTTATCGTATATATACAGATATAAAGAAATATTTTATTACATTATTTTTATAGATAAATTAAAGAGTGTTATAGTTTTACAATGTTTTTAAAATATAAATATCATATTGCTAATATCTAATTCACATATTGTTAATTTATATTTCTACAATGTTTAGGTAACGTTGCATTGCAATTTGTAATATTGCAACATTGTTGCAAAGTAGTTGTAGTATTCTGTGCTGCATAGATATTATATTATTATGTGCTGATTTTTTTAGATACGAATAGATCTAAAATTTAAAAAAATTAAATATTAATAATAAAGTTAAAAGTAAAAATAAATTTTTAAAAACACACACACACGAAGATATTAAAATTACATTTTTGCTTAATATAGATAATACTTCTGGACTAACAGAGACAAAATATTATCTGCCATTGATGTTAAGTTTTATCGTTATAGTTACTATAATCTGCATCTGCTACCTTTATTATTGTAAGTATATTTGATTTAAGTATCGACTTGAATTGTAGATTATACATATACATATGTATATCTGATATAATATCTAGAGATTTACTGAAAATAGTAATTTACTTATATAAAACTAAACGAATAAATTTACTAAAAAACAGTAAATTTTACATAATAATAATAATACATATTATTATATAATTAAGTCGAAATTTTATAACAGTGTATCGTCAACGCAGAGGTAATAATGAACAATTTTTGTCTTCAACAATGAACGATGTAGAATTGGCGATTCTACATGAAGTACCTTGCCGAAACACTCAATTCAATATGATTTACAGTCCTATGTTACAACATTATAACCCGAATGAATGTGCGATAACTAAAGTCGCACATAAACAAATTACATTTACAAAACTTCTTGGTAGCGGCGCATTCGGAAAGGTAAAAATTAATTTTTTCAAGCAATGTTTCAAATTAATTTCTGGATCAACAAAACAGATATGTATTTTCTAATAAAGATATAAATTACATGAATTTTTATAATAGATTATAAGTAATATAAAATGTAGATGAGACAACAAGCATGCACTTTATTATTATTTTTCATTGAATTATTTAATATAAAGTAAAGTATAATATTACTTGACATTTTAAACTATACATTTTCTAATGAAGTATGCATGTAAATTTGTGTGAAATATTTCGCAGGTGTTTCAAGGAAATGTGAAGAACTTAGAAAGATCGGACACAGAGATATCCGTTGCAATAAAAATGCTTCGAAAAGATGCTTCTTCCAATGAGAAAAAGAAATTTTTAAAAGAAGCCAGGCTTATGAATCACTTTCGACATAAACATATATTAAGATTGTTGGCCGTTTGTTTAGATGGGGATTCTCCATTATTAGTGTTGGAATTGATGGAAACTGATCTGTTAAAATATTTGAGAGATTGTCGAAATTTGCAAGCGTCAGATTCGCCTGCTTTGCGTTTGCAGGATTTGCTCGCCATGTGCGAAGATGTTGCGCGAGGTTGTTGCTATTTGGAGGAGTTGCGCTTCGTACATAGAGATCTAGCGTGTCGCAATTGTTTAGTATCTTTGGGAAATCGCGAGAATCGTGTCATCAAAATTGGAGATTTTGGACTAGCTAGAGATATCTACGAGGATGATTATTATCGCGTGGTAAATACAATTATTAAAAAAATTAGATGATTTGATTAAAAAATGAATTCTTTCGAAAATACTTTCTATTTTTTTATCATAATAGTATCGTGCATTGTTTCTTTAAATAATATAGAATATATATAGTTTTGATTTATATAAAAGCAAGAGATAAATGAACGTTTTTGATTTTGCACACATTCTAAAAATGAACAACTTAAATCAGACAATTAAATTTTTGTTTAAATCATGTTTTAGAAAGGAGAAGGTTCGTTTCCTATTCGCTGGATGGCACCAGAATCTTTGACGATTGGAATATTTACTTCTCAAAGCGATGTTTGGTCATTTGGGGTATTAATGTGGGAAATTACATCGTTGGGTGAGCAACCTTATATTGGCAAGACTAATGAAGAAGTGATAAATTATGTACGTGCTGGAGGCAGATTGTCGATGACTCTTAACTGTCCGTCAACGTTGTACCAGTTGATGCTGCGTTGCTGGAGTACAGCGGATGCCAGACCAAATTTTAAACTTTGTTTGAAAAGTATTATAGCATTAAGAAAGAACACGGAAGATGCCTTACTGAGTCCAGTCAATACTATTTAGCCGATATAATTAAATTAATGTTTATCTTATTTTCCAAACGATTCAATAAATCTTAATGTAGAAAAAATATTTCTAGAATATTTCTAAATTGATTCTGTTATTTTCAGGTTTAATCTTAATATTAGATTTATCAATGAAGATATAAGAAATTTTTTAATCTTACCTTCCATAAAATTTTGATTATTAAAAAATTTCACATCCGTTTTCATAATTGTAAACAATGTAATATAATGATATATGTAATTTGTATTTTTGAGTAATCGAAGTGAAATCTAATAATTGCGATTATATATATATGTATGAACAATATTTTTTTCTACATGGGAATATAATTAATTTTCGACATTATATATAACCGATAATTACAAACTGATTGTAAAATTTATGAGTGAAAGAGGAAACGCGAATAATATCCTCTATAATTAGTTGTGAATATATAAATATAATAATATAATTATTTTTGAATTTATAACAGTTATCATGTTTAAATTTTTACATCATTCGGGATAAGTATATACATATATTTTATCTTTATATTTAACGACTTACTATATATACAAATTATATGATTACAAAAATATGTAATCGCAAAATGAACTATACCTATTGCTCTCTCTCCACTAACTATATTTAATAAAGCTAATAATGTATAATATTTACACACAATTACGGTCTATCATTTCGAAAGATCATCAAACACTGACAACGTTTTATAAATATGTATGATAGTATGCATTATAAAAAGTTTAAATAACATATGATATTATATATACATATACATATACATATAGATGTACATGTACATATATATTATAGTATATTATATACAATGATGATATATTATATACAATACCTTTATTGAATTTGTAATATTTCGATATTCATAATCGATATCTATATCTTCAATATCACTTCTTAAACATCGTGATAAGAAACTCGTCAAGTTATTGACTTTCCAATTGTGAAGTATATCATAATGATTATTTATCGATTCACAGAAACGCGGACAACGATAGACACATAAATAAGATTTCAATTATAGAAGAGAAAATGAAAAGAACTTTACTTATTGCTTATAAAATATTGACTCATTGACTAACATATTATTTACAAGAGTTACAATTGATCGTTATCTTCATCAATTATTTCTTATTAAAATTAATAAAAAAACTATATATAAAAAATTGCTTACCGATATATCATATAATGGATCCATTGGATGTATAATTGGATGCAACACCTCCCATTGAACATGTGCAATCGTAGAATTAATCATAATATAAGAGATTTTATATATTGTAATTCATCAAGTTTGATTCATGAAGTTACAGGAATATATATCAGATGATCTTTCTCTCTCCCGAAATTTTAATAAATTAATAACAAATTAATTAATATATTAATCTCTCTAATGAAACACATGCCATTTTAATGATTTTATTATACAAATACCACAAAAACAAAATATGACGAAAAAAATTCTCCCTCTCTTTCTGTTCCCGATATCTTTATTAAAATTTTCTACGGATAAATTTCTATCTTTATCTTTTTACTTAGAGGATTTTTTTAGTAGTACCTTTTTTAATTTGGAATATAATTTCCTATAATAGACATGTTTAATTTGTTGTTAGTTCTCTTAAACACGTGCACAAAATTCACAAAGATATTTTGATACTCTCCAGTTGTCACGATTGTAGAATAATTATTATTTTCTCGCATGAGGACTTAATTTGAAAATGTAACTTTGATTACGATTAAATATTGTATACGAATTGTATAATTGTTATTAATAAATTATTGCAATCTTTTATTTAATATTTTTATTGCATGATTCTTCTTTACATGATTTTTATTGTATTCTTCTTTATATTTGATATTTAATGTCGAATGAAATATATAAACATGACTTTTCAAAAGTATTAATACACTCGCTTATCTCAAATATTACGTCATACAAAATTAAAATAATTTTTTAGCAATGAGGTTTAAACGCAATGACGTTGGCAAACGTAATATACGTTTACATATTATTGTCACGACGAGAGAAATATGGTTTTATATATATAATGTATTTATCGAAAATATCTAATAAATCGACAACACTATAATAAATATAAATACGCTATATAAATCTTTTGTTTCACACATAATGCATACAGTAATTGATATTTTCCAATTAAATAATGATAGCTTGAAAGTATATTTTTATAAAAAAAATTTATTTTTCTCATCTATTTTAATAGATAAAAATTATGTCATTTATTTTATTGAATTGTTCTTAAAATTGTACGGAAGTTCTTGAATTATATTTAAAATTACAATATTTAGGATCAGGATATTATCTAGAACTAAAAGGATCACGAGAGAGAGAGAGAGAAGGGCTGGATGGTCCATCATTGAATGGATTGAGTTATAGATCATCGAATAAATTTTATTGTACTAATGCATGACTTATCGCGAGATGATATATACATGTGATGTAAATCACAAGCGCGGTGATTTATTGACAGGATGAAAAAGAGTGACAGTACAGAGAAAAATATACATCTATTGCACAAATAAGGTGAGACTTTCACTTAATTACGATTACGAGTGTAAACTAATTACGTTCGTTGTGTATCGAATAAACATTAAGAATCAAAATACTTGCACATTTTATTGCAATCTTCATTCGACGAGTAGGATAAAATGATATATAGTGTGACACATTAAAGAAAGAAAAGAGTAATTCAGATCTGGCTAGCAAAATAATAAATACAGCCGAGAGCGAGAAGCAAAAATTCTCCATTTCTCATCAATTGCACACTATTTATCTTATCAATATAGGATTCTTTGTTATATAGAGCAACTTTGATGTAACAAAATATAAATAAAATAATATATATATATATATATATATATATATATGTATACGTACATGCCTAAGCCACAAAAGTTTATTTGTATTTGTATTAAAATATTATGCATGTGTGCAATCCCCTAAGAAAGCGAATAAAATAATTTCGATATAAAGTATTTACTATACATATATATATATATATATGTTTGCCTATTTCAAGTTTTTCTTATATTAATATAATCTTAGAATATTATGTGAGATGTTGAGGAGTGAAAAAAATTTCAGATATATCAAATGAATTAATATAAATTATAAGTAATATAAATTAAATGTTTTTAATCAAATACATGGCAAGTAATTACATGTGATAATGATTGCTTCGAAGAAATATACTTAAAGTATATTTCTAAAATATAATTCATTAAATACAAAGCGTACCAAGATGCATAAAGACTAATCAAGACAAGAGATTTGCAAGCTTTTTGTACAATTGATATATTAATCCGTATTTTATTAACCTTTCCTTCAGTTTTTTACATATATATATACTTTTGTGGCTGAGCATATAGAAAATCTCACAGGTATTTATATCGAAGAAATATATTTTAGTCATCTTGAAGAAGACTGAGTGGATCCTCGACGATCTTCTCGGCCGTTTTCTTCAGATCCCTAGTGACCGATTTCTTCATGGCCGGTTTTGAATTCGGCGCGATTGTTGTCGTATTCGTCTTCGAGTCTATCGACATAGACGGTTGCTTGCCGAAGATACGATCGTCGTCGTCGTCGTTCTCGTCATCCGACGCAAACAGGGACTTGACTTTCTTGGGAACAACTTTCCTCGTGGCGAAAAGATCGATATCATCGTCATCGTTGTCAATCTTCCCGCCAGCAGGTAAGGTACTGCTTGCCACGTCACCGAAGATATCCTTCAAGTTCGAGTTCTTGGCTTGGGAATCGGCGAGCTCGTGTTTGGACTCTGAAAACGATGTGCTATCCGATTTCTGCGACTGGCCGGACGATTCGACGAACAGACTGGAATCTTCGTCGTCGTCATCGTCGAAAATGTTATTCCTCTTTCGTCCAGTTTGAACAGAATTCGACTTTTGACTGTCCTGCTTCGTTTTGCTGAATGCGCTGCCGAAAAGATTGTCGTCCTCATTATGTACATCATCGTCGCCAAAGAGACCGATCTTTGTGTCTCGCAGCGGTTTCTTCACCGTTTTCTTCAGCGGTGCCGCGGAAAACAAATCACCGCCCACATCATCGTCCGCGAATAGATCCAAGACCTTTTTCTTCGGCTCGCTCAACTTCTTTGCCGAACCACTAGAGAACAGACTATCATCCGATTCGGAAAACAGCAGTCCTTTGTTTTTCTCCGGCGATGGCGTCTTTGTGACGAATGCAAACAACTGACTAGGATCCTTGAGTGGATCGTGGCTACTGTCACGCAGAGGATCGCTCGGCTCTTCGTTAGACTTACCAGTCATCCCATTTCGCTCTTCGTTGACTGAACGCTTATCGTCCTTCTTCTTGGCGTCCTTCAAAGTATCCGAAGTGTCCTTAGTATCAACACCTGATCGCGTTAATTCAGAAGAATCTTGTTTAGGACTTTTGTTATTCGCTGCATTATCGATATCGATATCGTCGATCTTTCTGATCACAGTATCGATTAGAGGTTTAACAACAATGGGTGTTGTGTCGGACTGTCCATCGTCAATCGGTGAAAGTATCAGTGCCCTACCGAACAATGTATCCTCTCTTTGCGGATCCTCCGGCAGATCTGGCGGCACGTCGAACAGATCTTCTTCGTCGGTCGATGGCGACAATAGAGTGTTCTTGTTTACACTCATCGAGCTCTCCTTGCTGATGCTACCCAGCTCGGACTTGTCGTCTGTGGACGAAGGATCGACTGTCGAACGTTGAACGTTATTGGCAGTCAAACGATCAGCACAGCTGATCGACGGAGCGGAAGATAAATCTTTGGTGGACGAAAAGGTGTTAGTGTGGCTTTCGTCCAAAGAATTATCGTTGTCTGCGCTGTCAACCGTATCAAAATCAATGCCGCTGTGTCGCAGTGCGGACTTTCGGGCATGTCGGCTCTGAGGACGGCGTTTTGCTTGAATTCTTACTCGGCTCTAAAAAAAAAAATAAAAATACGAATTATTCATAATATCTCATAATAAATAGATGTTTTAATTAGTGTTAAAGATGTGTTAAAACATAATATACTTTAAAATTTTATTAAACATTAAAAGCTACTCTTCTCCTTTTATTTCAAAAAACTTTCGTGAAATATTATGCATCATTTAATAAAGTATAAAGTATAAAATATAAAATATAAAAATATAAAATATAAAATAAATATAAAATATAAAAATTTGTTTATGTTTCAATTTAATAAATACCTTGGATGCGGTAGTAGACAATGTTTCTACTTGAGCTAGATCGTCGAAATTTATAGCAACTTCCACGTTACTATTAGTACAGATTGTCGTCGAATAAGAAAATTCTTTGTAGATGCTACCTTCTGTAAAAATAATTTCTTAAATTATTTCAAACTTCAATCTTTTAATTAATTTAATGAATATTCCAAATACAAAATATATTAAAATTACAAGTAGAAATCTTGAATGATAATCACCCGACACACTAGGAGGCGAAATGCATCCATCGATGCCCTGATCTCCGTCCTTATCCATGATGTTTTCGTCATCGTCCGTCTTGTCCTCGCTCTTCCTCCATAACGGTGGTGCATCCATCGGTGAGAGTATCTTCAAGTCGCCCATTTTACCCATTAGATTTTTTATCTTACCCGACACCGATTTTCGGGGAACCTGCTGGCCGTTCTGTTCTTCAGATGGCGGCGAAGAAGTCGTCCGAATGCTCAGTGTCTTTGGCGGTGAGCTCTTCTTTGTCCTGCCTTTGTCTTCCTCAGCTTTGGAGACCGTTCCTTCGACTTCATCTTTATGCTTTTCCTCGTTTATATCACTCTTTGCAATGACATTTTTGACTTCCGTAGTCGCCTTGATATCACGACTTAAGCTTGAAGATTCCAAATCTTTATTTTGCTCAGAAAGTTCCTGCACCTTCTCGATGATATCTTTTTTTATTTCTTCTTTGGATTCAGGTTTCGATCGATCGTCCTCGTGAGTCGGCCCTGCGTCCTTTTTGCCGAAGAGATCGTCGTAATCGTCGTTCTCAAACAGGAGGCTACGGGTTTTCGTCGCTTTCGAAAACAGCCCATCCATATAATCCGAAGAATTGTCTTTGTTTTTCTTCTCAGTCTCCAGACTAGAAGTATTTTTGGAGACGTCGATCTTTGGTTTAACTGATGCGTCTTCCTCTACCGAGGAATGTTTCTTACTGCTCGACTTATTATTCGACGAAAACAAATCATCCTCGTCCTCGAAGAGGACATCAGTCTTACGGTCGCTCTTCGGTTTTGTCGATTTCGCGCTGGTGAACAAGTCGCCGTCGTCGCCGTCGTCGTCAAAAAGACTGATTCTCTTCGGCTCCATCTTCGTGTCTTGTGAATTATCTAGCGATTTACAATTAGAAAAAGAACAATGAAGTCTTGTCCAAATAAAACGCCATTCTAAGGACCAAAGAAATCAAAACACGCTCTACTTACCGATGTTATTGCTCTTTGACGTTACTGAATATTGTTCCCGGCCGCGACTATCGAACAAATCGTCCGAGATGTCCCTCGATTTCGATACCACGCCAAATATATCGATGTCCGGCGCTTCTTTGCTGCCGAATATGTTATCGTCGTCGAATAGACCGCCACTTTTCGAAAGTACCTTGGTGGTTTTCTCGCTTGACGATACCGCGGCGAGAAAGTCCGTGCTCTTTTGCGACCTGGAGCCAGAGCTCGCGGCGGAAAAGAGCTCGTCGCCGGAATCGGAATCGTCGAAGAGCAGCGAGATCTTCGATTTTGGAGCTCGCTTTGAGTCCGACTTGGTGGGCAACGGCGGTGGCCCGAAGAGGTCGTCGTTCTCGAATACGTCGTCCTGCAGCAACGACGAGCTATCCTGCTGCTCCTGTCGTGATTGCTGTTGCTGCTGGTTATTGCTGTTGCTGTTAGCGCTCGCCTGGTTGGCAGAGCGTGTTTGCGCCGTGAAGAGGCTGTCGCTGGTAACGCGCTCGCGATAGATCTCCTCGGATTTCAGCCTCGTCGAGGTCATCTCCGGCTGGAGGCTCATCCTGAGGAAAGAAGAAGCTTGAGTATTTTCAATTACTTTGCGAATCATTGAACGAAAGCGGTAAATATTGATATTTATCTTTCAACTAAAACCAGAAAAATAGATGTAAATAAGATATAAATAATAATAACGATAAAAATATAACTTAATAATGCTTGAGATTATTTTTTGGGGGAGGAAGACATAATATTTTGTCTTACATAAGACGTAATGCAATCTATTAGTGCAGACTGTAATCAAGTCTCTCGCCATACATTGATAAAGCAAGATAAACTTATGACTTGAATAAATACTATTTGATATTAAGAATAATATGTGCGACATCCACGTTGCGAACAGTTGATATAAGAACCTGTATATTTAAAAAAAAGTTTTTTGCGGAGTTTTTCGTGTCTTTTCCTTACAATCTATCAAGTTATACAACAGGTGGATCGGACCAATGACTTTGATTTCGCTGTCAAAGGGAATACACAGCAATAGACGACACATGTCTGGACGTACACTTTTAATCAGAGTTTTAAAGAGCAACACGATGATATAGTATGCAAGTGAAAATGATATGGACACATCGTGATGATAAGTAAAGCAAAGCAAACGTTAGATCGTATTGTATCAATTCTTGTTTACAATAAATCGTTAGTCGAAAGTCAGAAGTTGTGCCATACATCAACTAGAATTAGGCAAATGTCATTTCTTACGATTTCTGATTAATTGATTTAATGATTCATGACAAGGACTTACTCATTTGCAACGATACAATGATTAATGTTGTAAAATACGAATAAATTTCGATTTTCACAACTTATTTTATTAAATTTAAAAAATTATCTTTCTGTGATCATTATCTATTTATCTGAAATATTAAAGAATTATAAATTTGACTCTTAGATAATTATTCACGCGCATCTAAAAGTTCTAAAGATGCACAAGACATCATTTTTATTTTTTAAGACATCATCTTTATTTTTTGTTTTAATCTTCTAAGATTCTGAGTTATTATTTTGCTATAGAACTTGTAAGAACTTATTAAAGGACAGTAACGCACATAACGCGGTCAAATAATGCAAAGTAATGCAAAGTAATGTGTAAGTAATTTTAAAAAAATGCATGTATTGCAACAATGGAAATTTCTCGGTTTAAAAAATTTTAAAAGATTTTTGCTGGAAATTATATAAATATGATATATCTCATAAATGTGGATAATATATTAAAGCTATTTGTGTCGATTAGGCATAATTTCTATAAGTATTCTTGACGCAAACCTTACAATGCTGATTTTTTTACTCATTTCGTAGAAATAAGATACTCTCTGCTCTTATTTCGTAAAAATAAAATACAATATATGTATATTATAAGAGCTGAACGGAAGCTATTTTAGCCTGATTATTGCTTCCGTTTCCTGGTGCCTTTTAGCCAAGAAAAAAGACGAAGATGAAGGTCTGTTTTGCGATCTTGTTCCTGATATGCATTTTCGCTCACGCTGTGCATTTGCCAGGTAAGTTTACGATAACTTGATAATTAGAAAGATATATTGCTGAGAAGAAGATACGCAAATGCTGTGAAATTAGAAGTGTATCGTATCATAAGTAGTGGAGCGGTTTAAAATTTGAAGAAGCTTCTGTTCTTTAAATAATCATTCCAAAAATGTTGTGAAGGCTAATGATGCTTCCAGCGTACGTCGCCTCTCTACGATAAGATCTTATTTGCATAGGCAGCTGTTCGTTTGGCGGCGAGACTCTAATTTTGGGTCAACATACTCGTTGTGTGTTTACGCATTACTTGTTACCCGGAGGGTACAGTAACAATACTCGAGTGAGTCCTAATTTTATCTCTCAAATTAATCCTCCTTAAAATATCTCCTCGTTACACCTGATGTAGAGATACGAGACTTTGTGATA
Organism: Camponotus pennsylvanicus; assembly: GCA_023638675.1. NCBI lineage: Eukaryota > Metazoa > Arthropoda > Insecta > Hymenoptera > Formicidae > Camponotus > Camponotus pennsylvanicus. Next base: position 152,172 of record JALHBL010000430.1, read on the forward strand.
TCCTGAAAGAAAAAAAATCGTGTCGCTTTTAATTGATGCTTTCGATCGTTTAATTCTCTATTCAAGAAAGCCGATTATTACATAACTTTTGATAACCGGTTATCCCGACCTTCAACTTTGCGATTGATTGCAAATCATTTTTTACGAAATGCGCTACAATAATAATTGATACATGCGCGATTAATCATTCAAGTAAAAAAATAAAAAAAAAATAAAAAAAAATAAATAAAAATCAAGAAGAGTCTACTTGAGATTTTGATCCAGGAATAATGTGTTTTTTTCGTATAATGTTGAATATTAATTTGCCAAAGCTTTCGAATCCGCAAAATCGGTTACGAGAAAGAACTATTTATAGCTTCCCATGCGTGACTTCCACTCTATTTGCGACGCAGAGAAAGTACATGGTTTCTAGAGCACGATTTATTTGCCAACAAATCAAAGAGACTATGGCTTATTTTAGTTAATGCAACAAGATGATACTCTACTCGAAATAAGAGAAATTTTACATCTTTTTTTTCTAATAAATATAATAACACTAATGATATATACTTCTCTATTTAACAATAAATAAAGTTTTCTAAAATTCTACAAAAGTATTTATCTATTTTTAACTATACTTTATTTATTTTCTGATCCTGTTGAATTTTGACGATATTCAATTATTATCATGTTTCTTTCTTAAGGTCTTTTCTTTTTTAAGATGTCCCTTACTCTACTGTCCGGAAGAGAACCAAATCGATTATCGCGACATGGATCCTAGCAAGCCTTTCCCAGACTGCTGCGAAGGACCAATTTGTAAGATAAAAAGGTCCTTTTAAAGGAACTCTTATATATAAGACCCTTTTTATATCAAATATTTTCGCAAAATAAAAATATCGCTCTCGTCTGAGCCTAAAAAGACACGAGATCGCCTCTTTCCTCGCTTGCCTGTTATTTATCGAACCTGCAAAAAAATCGAGATGACTCGCGCGCGCGCGATAATCACGACCGAATTTATCTACTTGCGTCCTGGTGCCTCTCGTCGCTCATACTATTTTTAGTTCGCATCATCGTTGCATTTCAGTTCACGATTCTTTACGTGTGACGAGTAACGGCAAAAACACTTTCCTCTCTTTATTCACTCGTAAATTCTGCAAAACTAAATAAAAAATATTAGCATTAATCCAACTAAATCGTCGCCCGAATTCTCGTTTGCTCGTGAAATTTCGCGAAATTAACGAGAAGCTGGCAGCATTTTTCAAAAATAAAATAAAATAAAATAAAATTCTTACCTTGAAAAAAAGTGATATCTCTTTTTATATGAATAAATTCGGCTTAAATTCAAATCAACTGGAGAGTGCATCGACTTTTACGTTTTCTCTACTTGCCTTCCATTCTCTCGGAGTTGACAGATGACAGTTTCTCGAGCAAGAGAAAGTTCGCAGACCGACGTTTTGCGAAAAAGCTAGGTGTTGTTTTCATGGAAGTCACTTCGGAGTAAGATTTTTTAGATTTACTCGGTCGTCGTCGTTCCTCGAGATTGGACGGTGAGAGAGTCGACAACTGGCGACAGGCAACGCATATTCGTACTGAAGAAGCTCGCCTTGGATCGCTCGCGCGATATTTACTTGCCGTGCGGCAGCGCGCGTAATGGAACGTAACGTAAGGCGAGTGACTAATGTTTGGGTCATCGATTCAATGATACTATAAAGTACTTGGCACGCGTGTTGATTCCAGGAGAGAGAGAGAGGGAAAGAGAGAGGATGAGCTGGCACGCACGCCTGAGGAGAGCCGGAGAGACTGCAATATCTAAATAAATAATCCTCAGGAATCAAGAAGCCTCAGGTAGGATTGACCTCGACGACGATTCTCATTCCGCACGCACTCTGGATGCAACGTGAATACGCAATAAAGCCGCTATCTCTTTGTTTTAGACGCTGTCCTCCGTAAACGTCAGTATCATGTATCTTCGCATACGGTTCTATCTACGGGATGTAACTTGAGATTCTCAAAGAATTATTTAGTTCGACATTTGATGCGAGTAAATGCGCGCGATCGGTGATATTTTATATCTAAATTGAGGTAGAATTTTAATATCTGCAATTTAATCCAAGAGTTTAACGCGATAGTTATTGCTTTGTGAGACAAATTCATTAATCAGCTGTCGTTTCAAATAAAGAAAGAAACAATTCTTCAATTTTATCAAACAGGATATACTCACAGTACAGAATATTGGAGCAATATTATTAATACTGTTGTAACATTGGAGCAACATTGCTGCAATGTTGTAATATTGCCGCAACATTGCTGCAATATTTTGTAATATTGCCGCAACATTGTTGCAATGTTATAATATTGCCGCAATATTGCTTCAATGTTGTAATATTGCCGCAACATTGCTGCAATGTTGTAATATTGCCGCAATATTGCTGCAATATTTTGTGCTGGATGGGTATTCAACATTCAAAAAAATTTCTAAAACGCTCTAAAAAATTATTAAATGGGAACGAAGAGAATGATAACTTGCCACAAACTGGATCCGACTGTGTTATCGGTGCTGGACGGCATATATACTCCGCTACTGTTATTGGTGTTTTCGGCCACTAATACATTCTCCGCGGAATTTTCGGCCGGCGTGATTTGCAAACGGCGATCCGCGGCGCTATTGTCTCTCTCCGCCGACGCTAACTCGGCGTTACTTTTTGTCACATCATCATAGTTTCCGGGCGCGTCGCTATCGGACGACGAGCCGGATGATTCCCGCCGTCGTTGCATTATCTGACTCGACAGTTTGCTCTCGACGTCCGATGACAAAATATTGCCGAGCATCGATTCCTGCAATTTATTTTAATCTCTATTAGCCCAGTGCATAGATTTTATTTTGATATGTAATTGCAATTTTAGTTTTTTTTTATTAGTGCAATTGATGTAAAAATATTAACATTTTTTAATTATCAGTGGAACGCAAAAATATTAATGTGTAATTAACATTTTATGATAAAAAAATAACATGTAACTTTGGAAATTTAAATTAAATTTATTAAATTGCATTAAATTTAAATTAAGTAAAATTTATTATTTATTTAAAATTTATTAAATTGCAAAAAAGTTTGTGTTCTAAAAAGTTACCGAATATAAATATCAATATATTGTTAAAAAGATTACAAGTCGACAACGTCACCTTTTTATTCGATTCCTGAATCGTATTTGTAGAAGATGACATATTCGCAGCTTTATGAGATTGCTTCTTGGGAATTCCAAAGAGATTCGCATCATCGTTTTCATCATCGTTGAACAAGCCCGAGGATGACATTGATTCTGTGTTGACATTGGATTCTGGTGTGCTGGTGGCGACTTTACCGGTAGTCCCCATGACGTTCAAGAATCTCTTCGCTGGAGGACGAATATTATCACCGATGGTGGGTTCTTTCGCGCGTTTCTTGACGATGTTCCTTGACGAGAAGATGTCCGAGTCATCGTCTGAATCGGCATCGGCAAACAGATCGTCGATCGCCGATTTTGGCTTCGTTGCTGAAAGCATGGATGAATTAAAAAAAAAAGTAAATTTATTACGAAACGAAAGTTTTACAAAAATAATGATACTTACAAACTATATTAATCGGTGGCGGTACATCAATACTAGGTGGTATAATATTGTTGTTCTTGTAAGATTTGATTGGTTTCTTCTTCCACAGGTTTGCAGATACCTCATCATTAAAAAGATCCTTCTTGTCGTTGAACAAATTATTTGAATTATCGTTAAATATATTTTCATCCTTTTCCGATGCAAATAAATCACCTGATAAAGAGATTATCGAACCTTGTAAATATTTTACTTATAATTTCCATTTTTATTTTCGTGATAAAAATTGTTAAACGCATACCTTCAAATCGATTGATTGACGACTCACTGGCCTCATCTACAACAATAGGATTCTGTGCTTGGCGAACAGTACCTAATCGTTTGGCCAACTCTTCTGCAAAATTAGGCTCCGTTTCGTTTGACGTCTGTAATAGAAAACAATATATAGACTCGGCTGAAAAGTTTTAGAAGGTAAAAATATAGAAGGTAGAAAAATTTATGATCGATTGATTACCTTTGATACATTGTTAGGTGTAACAGATTCCGAAGCAGAATTTATATTATTCTGAGAAATTATATCCGCCTTGTTGTTCATGTAAGGTGCATTACTTGAATCATAGTTGTCCGAATCGCTAGAGGACGATGACAATCTCGCTATATTTATATCCGGATTATGTCGGCTGTTAAACATCTTTTGCATACTCGCGTCCTCCTTTTCGCTTTCCGATTCGTCCCTTTCTTCGTCGGCCTGTTCGGATTCGCTGCTGCTGCTCTCCAAACCTATCTTATTCGACGCCGTCCACTTGTCAGATCCAATAACATATGGTAGGGGCCGATCTTGATAGGGGTCATTGGGCCCAACAATGACACTGTAACCCAATGATAGGATAATTTAGAATAAAAAAATTTTTATATATATGGTAAATAATGGCACATTGTGATATACCTGAACACTACTGCACCACCTTCATCTTCCTCTTCGCTGTCGCTACAAGCTACATCCATTACTTTGTACTTTTCATCCATTATATTTAAACCTTGCTTAACACTCTCGCTTATGCTGGCTAGGAGATTCTCTGGTACTAAATCCTGAGTCTTTATCTTCTCATGAAAATTAAGAAAAATTTATTTTATTTTGGATATTAAAGAATAGACTTTTCACAGATATTAATATTAATATAATTAATATTAATATAATATAATATTAACATTATATTAATATTAATATTTATAATAATTAATTAATTAATATATATATATTAATATTAATATTAATATAATATTAATATAAATATTAACTCCTTGAAACACACATATACTTACTTCTTGCTTCTCAGAATTTTCCTTAATTTCTATGTCATCCTCTTGAACACGACTTTCAATAAATTGAGTATTGGCTAGCGCCAAAGAAGTATTAGTAACATTGTCTACTAATATCCCTGTTTCTTTTAATTGTGTCGTTAATGTGTCTAAAGCAGCTTGAGTTTTGTTGGTTCTAGACATCAGATTCTGGAATTTTGTACAAGTTACAAAAACATAAGTAAATCAAAGTCGCAAAGTAAATCGTACCTCAGAAAATTGTTGAAGATGCTTGAGCAGGCCGACATCACCCGCCAGACTCCATTCCCTCCTCTTCTTCCTCATCTCTTCCGTGGTCCAAGGATGATCCCATGACTTGTCTATACCGTCTGACGATTCCTGTCACACGATGAAATAAAGAATCAATCAAAAAACATTTCATTTCTAGTCGCAATAAAAAATCTGAAGAAAAAAAATATCATTATCAAATGAAATATGTATATCAACAAGGTACAAGTTTACTGACTTATTAGACGCAATTAAATTTAGGAAAAAAAAAAAAAAAAAAAACGATTCTTTGACGAAGATCCGTGAAAGAGACTGCGCAACCGGATCGAGTGACCTTCCGCAAATCGCCTAAAATAGGTACCCCTATTTACACCTGCTAACCTAAAGCGGGAGCAAACGTCGGAGTTTCCTCGCGTATCTCACTCACCATGTCGAGCAACTCTTGTCCGCGTCCAATACACGGAGAAAGCGACGGAAACTTTCCCTCTCGCGATCACATTTAAGCGAGTCGGCCGAGGAAAACCGTGCGCGAGCTCTCCTTATCGGGACTCGCGCGAGAAGGGGAGAGAAAAAAAGAGACAGAGAGAGAGAGAGAGAGAGAGTAAGAGAGAAATGCCCGCACCGCGAGCGGATTATCGAAGCAGCGTGAGCTTTCGGAGCTGTCACAAGTCGGCGCCAAGAGCGAGTGATAATCCTCGGATATAAACATCCCCATCTCTCTCTCTCTCTCTCTCTTGCGCGCGCGCGCGCGCTTTATCGCGATTACGTATATAGCACAGAATATTGCAGTAATATTGCAGTAATATTGCTGCAATATTACCGTAATGTAAAAGTAATATTAAACTGTAACCAATAATATTATCCCATACAGCACAGAATATTGCAGCAATAATATTAATATTGTTGTAACATTGCAATATTGCTGCAATATTACTGTAATGTAAAAGTAATATTAAACTGTAACCCCAATAATATTATCTCATACAGTACAGAATATTGCAGCAATATTATTAATATTGTTGTAACATTGCAATATTACTGCAATATTACTGCAATGTAAAAGTAATATTAATCTGTAACCAATAATATTATCCCATACAGTACAGAATATTGCAGCAATATTATTAATACGTTGTAACATTGCAGCAACATTGCAATATTGCCGCAATATTACTGCAATGTTACAATAATATTAATAATATTGCTGCAATATTAAACTGTAAAAAAATAATGCCGTCCATGGACATGGAATAAAAGAGACCCAACAAACACTAAACAACAGTTATATAATTGTTAGTTACATGTTATATAACAGTTACATAACATGTTACAGTTATATTGTTGTGTGGGAAATTACAACTAACAGTTATACAAATCTGCGACATCAATATTTTTTCATAAGAATTCCGTTCAAATATGTACATGATTATAAAATTGATGGTTATAAAAGAGAGAGGTAATAAAAATCTATCTTCTTTTCAATCACTCTCTTCCCCTTCTTATATCCTTCCAAGTGCAATCATAAAAGAAAATAAGAGGTTTTCAATTAATTGAATAAGAATTGTAAATAATTTACTCTCTTTGTTTTCGAACAAAAAAAAGGGGGGGAAAAAAAAACACTCGATTAATCCAATCATATTTATTATACATACCTGTAGAGCGCCGTCAATTTAGCGCGCGAGGAGGAAGAGAAGAAGAAGAAGAGGGGGAGGGCGAGAGGGGGACGAGGCATTATTTTGTTCCGCGTTCTGGGAAAACGGAATGGAAGCGGACCACGAGCGGCGCCGCCAGATGGCGGCGCGCGCATCTCACCCGCCCCCTCCCTCCGTCCTCCCCCTCCCCCGCCACCGGATTGTTTGTCAATATCCTCCCCTCCTTCCTCCACCTCACCGACCTCCTCCTCTCTCTCTCTCTCTCTCGCGCGCGCGCGCGCGCGCTTTCTCTCTCTCTCTCTCTCTCTCTCTCTCTCGACGCGATCCCCGGGTCCCCGGGATCCCCGCGATTTTTCCGCTCGTCGTCGTCGACCGACGCTGGATTGGAATGCGCGAGCGAGTCCTGCGGACACAGTAATACACACACACACACACACACACACGCACGCAGCAGCAAACACACATATATACGCACGTGCACGCATATATTTGCGACGATGCGCCGACCGAGTCCATGTCCATCTGTTTGGCCGTTGAGAGGATGCGTCGTCCCGTAACCGCGTCACCGGCGTGACTCGAGGAGGAATCGAGGTCGCTGCTCCGGGGGGGAACCAGCTAGCGCGGGGAGGGGGGGAACAACGCACCAGGAGAGCGTGTGCTCCGGATACGCGCGTCTACCGGACCAGGTTGAATGCGAGACCGAGGATCATCGGGATCGACGATACGACCTCGTTCTGGCGAGAGGATCTCTCTCTCTCTCTCTCTCTCTCTCTCTCTCTCTCGATCTTGAGTGAAAAAAATATAACGAGTCGCGTGACACGCACAAGACCTCGACGACGACGGGAGGAGGAGCAGGGAGCGGGTGCGCGATCGTGTGCGACCGAGTTCTCGCTGTCGGTGAACTTCGAGTGTAAATAATGTGAGTTGTCGCCCTGGACGAATGACGAGGTCAATCATCTGTATCGATAAATAAAGGCAACGGCGCGTCGACTGTTCAATTGTTAAATTGTCGTGGACCCTCGAAGGAGTTGCCGAATTTTCCCTCGTGCACTTTTACGGAGACTCGGATAAACGAGGAGTCCAAGTTCATTCACGTGTATCTCTTGAGTTCGTTGAGTTAAGGGTATAGACTTGGAGCGAAGTAATTGTCTCTTGCGGAAGAGATGTTTGTTGCGTCTCCAAGGTATCTACTAGCTTATCTCTTCAGGCTCTTCTGCCTTCGTTCAGCCAATCTTTCAATCTGAACATGTACCGAGAAAATGCTGATGCCTCTATGAACGACACTCGTTATAATGTATTAAATATAGAGCAGTTATTTTTATATAAGAAATTTATGTTGCTAATTTTGTTGCAGATACCCTGGAGGAAAATGTGTAATGTCAGAGTGATACAACGTAGAGACATAGGTGGCCAATATAGAGCAATCGAGTATTACAGACTCTTGTGTATCTCGCTTAGTTGATGTATGGAACACTGTCTTAGATACTTGTCTAGCACTTTTATCGCATATCCTTAGTCTCGCTCTGTCGAAAAATATCCAGTGTTCATAAAACCGCGAAATTTAATGAGGCTGAAGGTGCCTCAAAAGAGGGGAAACTTTCTTTTGAGAAGGTACAGCGTTCTACGATTGACTGCAACGAACAATGAACCATTCGGGAAGCGGAAAACGTCAGGCGAAGGTTCTGGAAGAAAATTATTGGGACTGCAGTGTCTGCACTTTTAGGAATACAGCGGAAGCATTTAAGTGCCTCATGTGTGACGTCCGCAAAGGAACCTCTACGCGGAAACCCCGCATAAACCCCCAATTAGTAGCTCAACAGGTCAGTTTGTATGCAATAGCACTTTATAACATTAATATACTGCATTTTCAGACTAATTTCTATGCAAATATCTTTTATCATTGAAATAAATCTTGCTTTTTTAATCTTCTTCCTATTGTTAGCTCAAAGTCATCTTAGATATCGGTAAATATTAATTGATCAACTCGTACAGGTTGCGCAGCAACAATATGTGCCACTTTTGAAACCAGGCAAGAAGGAAGGGAGCGGTGGTGGCGGTGGTGGTAGCACGACCAGCGGCGTCAAGGAAAAGGAACGCAAGATGGACAAGCCGAGGCGCAAGAACAGGCATCCGCCACGTCTGAAAAATATCGACCGCAGTACTGCGCAAACGAACGAGGTGACAGTCAACAATGTCACCGTCACTATCACGGAGTACAAGCCCAAGGTGAAGAAGGGCTCGGACCAATCGAGCAACGCGAGCTCCGAGGGCGGGAGCCAACACGATTCCAGTCAGGACTCGAGAAACCTCGATGTAGGAACCGACGCCTAGTTCAATGTGCTAATGTTACATATGTGTGTACGAATTATTCTAATTAATACACTGTACGACGTATGTATGTCAATCTTTATTTGGTCAGCCGTCGTCATCTTCTAGACCAAAAAGCGACCATTGTTGACTCTCGCTTCTCGCTCGTTTGTCACTTACGCATCGTCGGATTATCTGATGAACCCAATGAGGTCAGACATTTTATGCTATCAATGGGGAATATTATTGACTACACGCATGATTTGTATATCGCCAGTTTAACAGTGAAAGGAAAACAAGAATATATATTGTATTGTATATCGCATCGGTTTAATTGTTGCGCGAAGTGGACGGATTGAATAATTCGCATCGTTAGCGGGAAAATTGTACTTAAAAGCGCTTACTTTACCGATATCGATTTTCTATTCTTTAATATTTATTAAACTTATTTAGCATCTCTATCAATATGGCATAGATTTTAGATTTATAAATGTGTAAAAAGGGAAAGCAAATTGTAAATATCTGATGCAACATTGTCAGTCAAACATGAAATTTTACCAGCCATTGTTGACATAATAATGTCCTCGACTGTCATTGAATTTTTACGAGACCACTGCCAGAAAGCGTGTCGTGTTATATTCGAAATTCGTTAACGAACCTAACGATACAATCAATGATTGCGTATTAATTTTGCTTACGATAATTACCAGCGTTACTGGCACTGGTATATATATCTTTTACCCTATTCCAGTTTATCTAATAGATAAATTTCCCTCGAATGCATATATTTTATCCAGTTCCCTTGATTAAATTTTTAATTGTATTTTTCCTTTCGCGCAGTTGAATTTGCTAGAAGTTGATTATGTCTGAAAATGTTAAATGTTTTTGAAAACATTTAACGTTTCTGAAAATGTACAGATTTAATATCAATTTTCAACAGTGTAATATATACTTGTATCTCGTACTGAATATTTAAAAAAACGACGCTTCCTGAGAAAATCTTATTTCTAGCAAATAAGCGATTTAAAGATGTAAAATAAAAATTATATCGCGTTATATCCATCGTTTAAAAGTGTGGATATATGTGCGCAGATATAAAAAGAATTTTGAACATTTGTGTAACTGCCCGAAAAAGAAATCGACAGATTTTATATTTATTCAAAATTGAATTGTACTTGCTATTGAGGCAAGTCCAATGACCATGGGAAAAAAAAGTTTACAGTCTAAAATTATAAAATAGAAAGGGAAGAGTTGTGTAAGAACAAATTGTTAATATTATTAATTATGCCACCGTGATCATTGTAATACAATTCTGCATTAAGAAATGAAAGTAACTATAGGACTTTGTCAGTATCAGACTAAGAGATATAATTAATAGACGAATTTGAAAATTGTATATACTCGAATAACGAATAATATCACCTAAAGACGCATTGTAAAAAATTCTCACAATTGCCTCCCCCCTGTCCGGCCAATTTGCTTTGAATTCTTAATTAAACAAGTCACGTTGCATAAAACTTGTAGCTTTTGCAGATGTCTAATTGTTAAATAATCAGGTAATTATCAGATAGCTACAAATAATAATTATCAGATAAATAAAATCAGATAAAACCACTTTTACAAAGAGAAACGTGTGCATCAAATATTTTTACAAATTTGTGGGATCATATAAGTTTTACAGTTTCCATCTTACATGTAATCTGCTTGTCTCTATACGATACAAATATATTCTGTATATTTTAAATGGAACATGAGAGAGAATTCAAAGTAGAACGTATTTTCAAGTTTATACTAAATTTTTAAATTCTATATAACAATGTTTTTTCAAATGCATCTTTCAGGATTTTTTGTAGTTCCTTCAAGAGAATAAATAAATGTTCTTGTCCCTACATCATCACACATGATATTGTAAATTAAGAACCTATTTTATTACAAGTAATTTCTTTTAATACACAAGCTCTATATAATGTTACATCGATTACTCATCGTACTTGATCAATGGTCGAGTAAAATACTGTCAGTTATTCTCAACAAAGATGTCACATTGTACAAGACTTAATATTCTTGACAAATAATCGGCATCTTAACATTATATTGTTAGCAGGGAAACAATAAATCACATGTTTTGAGAAACAAATATGAGCATATTTTAATATTTAATTATCTTATGAGACACATATGTACATGTATGAATCTTAATGTGCCATAAAGATGTACCTTAAGTTTTCTTTTTCTCTTTTCTAGCTTGATGATGGCAGACTTTCAATTTCCATGTCTTCTATGTCGTTGGTGACGTCCCCTAGCTTCTGCTTGAATTCCGAGTTTCCAGCCACGAAATTCTGTCGCACTGTCAATCAGCATATTAATTAATGCAAAGAAGCCAACACGAATGCATATAAAAAATATTTATACACATACCTATAGGAATCTCCCTAAGATCTATCACTTGAAGATTGTGTGCTTTATTATCCCCGCCAGCGATAAATATAAATTGGTTATTCGGGTTTACTGCAAGACATTGAATAGCACCTAAATTACTCGACTGTTCCCATACAAGAGTAGGGGTCGTGTGCTTGAGAAGATCCCATATCTTCATTACACCATCGTTTGAACAAGAAACTAACAGACCTCGACACGATGTGCAAAGACCTGCAAAGAATATTAGATGGGATTTCTGGAATTTAGAAGGAACTGTGTAAATTAATCTTTCTTGTAAACAAAGAGCTATTTACCTGTAACTTCTTTTTCGTGAGCTTTGATTTGCCATACTAGCTTATCTCCTCTTACATCAAAGTATTCTATGTAACCATTATCTGTGCTGACCTGCAAACAAATACAGTCATCACAGATATAAAGATAAATGATAATAGAATATGTACAAGATACGTACAATGCAATAATTTGGATCATTAGAATCCCACAACACCCTCTCCACTTCTCCCGATGCCTTCCAGCTTCGTACAAGTGTTTCCTCCTTGCAGTCGAATACTCTTACTAATCTGAAAGGGAATTACATATAGATATATCTAGATAAATACTTACAATAATAATCAAACATACTTGTCTGCACATCCTGTCAATAATCGATGAGTTTCCTCTGGATGCCATTTCAGAGCTTGTACTTTCTCATTAAATGAATCTAATTTAGTGACAGGTTTGCAACTTTCCAAGTCCCACAATAAGACCGTTTCGTCAACCGAGCCGCTAGCAAGCACATGTCTGAAATGAAATATCTTTTATAGTTACTATAAAATCAAGTATTTTATTAGACACATTTTTTGAGGATTAAAAATACTAACGTATAATTCCGATTCCATGCTATATCTAGAACTGCATCTCTGTGGCCAACACGTTTTTGTCTCTTTTTTTTATTCGGTTTACAGCCTAATTTATAGGCTGGTTCTAAAGAATCTATCAAATCCAAGTCCCATATCTCAATTATGGGAGTCATGTTGCCAATTGCACATAAATTTCCTGTAAAAACAAGTTAAAAAAAATATATATACAGGGTATCAGGGCAATCTCTTCCCAAAAAAAGCTCTTGTAGCTTACTTCAACCATAAAATATCTAGTAAAATATTCATTTTTCGATTATCTTACCTTAATAATTTTATGTACAAAATAATGAGAGGAATCAATTGGTGTAAAGAAAACACATAATTGTTAAAAAAAAAAATGTAATTGTTAATTGCAAATTACATATTTTTTCTTCGAAACAATTATGTGTTTTCTTTACACCAATTGATTCCTCTTATTATTTTGTACATAAAAGTATTAACGTAAGATAATCGAAAAATGGATATTTTACTAGATGTTTTATGGTTTGTGTAAAATTAAGAGATTATTTCAAGCCTCATAACTCGAAAAATACTCAATGAAAAAATACTTTATTATAGTGTTTTGAAAAGCTCTCGAGGTAAGCTACAAGAGCTTTTTTGGGAAGAGATTACCCTGACACCCTGTATATATATTTATATTTTTAATAAAAAATTAACAAATATTTATAGTCTAAATATTTCTCGTGTTTCTTTAATGTGTCTAAAATGTATCTAAATTCAGTGCATCTACATTGTACCATTCCTACTCACCTGGTTTTATATCTGCAGAGTCATAATTGAGCCATTCTATACATAATGGAAATGAAGGTAATAATATATCGTGATGGCAGTAAAAGGAACCTTCCCTTTCGTTATGTACTGCAATTATTAATTGCCATAAATTAGCAAATCTATGTAAAATTATCTGGCTTTAAAATATTGGATGGATTTAGTATTTTTATACAAACCAAATACTTCCAAGATGCTAGCATCGTTTTCAACATGGCCAACCAGCACCAGATTGTCATCAGGCTTGATAATATCATCCTCCTCTTCCGAATCCTCATCATCATTTGTTATAAAAGAATCTTTTCCATCCGTTCCACCAAAGCTGGCTAAGCTGGAGATGGCGCAATACATATTGCCACCTGCAAAACCGAAATAAACATTGTTATTTATGAAATTATAGACATTAGTCAATATCATTCAATTAATTTCCTTACTTTCATCATCGTAGTCTTGAAAGTTGTATTCATCAACGCCAGCTTCAGGAAAGTTTTCTGTTTTTTTTGTATCCGATTGCGAAATTGTTGCCTCTTTGTCAGAATCTTCATCTCTGTAAAAATTGTTGCAGACAATTTTCTCAATAAATAAATATAACATACATTAGATATATTATTACATACTCTAAAGCAGATTGTGTCTCCTTTATAATCTTTTCGAGCTCGTCGGCCTTTAATTCGACCTGAAAATAATCATGCAAAATATGAAATTAAATTTTTATATTTTTTGATAAACTGTTTTTTTTTTTTTGATAAAAGAGGAATATGATTGGGCTATACTAACTTTTTCAGGAACAGCTGCGGCGACGCCTCTTTTCACCCACGTGGCACAGGATATAACATTCATTTTCCTTGAAAAAATTCAAACGTTTCAAATATCAAGGTTTAAGCTTTTACAAAAGTCAGGGTTAGGTGACAGCTCGCTCCGCACGTGGTTTTTCGCGGAGAAAAATCTGTTCAGAGAGGAGACTGAGAGATGTCATGGCCTGCTTTTAGGTGATCCCTGAAAGCGATACTCCCTCTATGGACATTGAAAACGTCGACATGAACTACAAAGCCAATGTCCATGAATGTTCTCAGAGGGTAATATATATATATATATATATGTGCACAATTTCTGGTTTTGTTCCGTGCTATGTGGACGAAATGCCGGTAGCACCAGAGTATAACAATCATTATTTTGAAAATAATATATAAATATGATAAATAATAATTTTTATAAAAATAATTTTTATAAATTAATAATTAAAAAATTAAATTACTAATTTTTATAAATTACTTACCTATATGTGTATGTATGTGCGCTCATACGTTGTCCAAATGATTTTAAATATAAGAATAGACTATATGAATATCGGCGTATGTTACCGCCGGCGTAGCTCTCAGGTTCACGAGAGTACTGAAACCTCCTTCACCTAGCAAATGCCTTTGTTAAGGCGGAGATACAGGGGAGGAAAAATTGAGGAAATATTTTTTTATTTTTTTTTATTTTTTTTAATAGAGTTTTTAAACAGAGAATATAATACATATAAAAAATATATATTACATAATTATAATATATACAACGTAAATTATAATTAATTTGCAATTACATAAAAAACACATTACAAAATATTAAATTATGTAATATAAAAATAATTACATTACAAATATATATATTACAAAATTTAATGCAGAATATATAAAATACAATGCATTAGAAATATGTATTACAAAATATAATATAAATTTAATATAAACTATAATTTTAAACTTAATACAAAATAAAATTTATTACACGAAAGTGTCCAAAGTATACGTATAATATAAAATTTACTAAAAATTTTTACTTAGACCAGACAAGACTGATTAGTGATGATTAATTACGCGATATTTATTATTAATAATCAACATAAAATAATAGAATTTAATTAATTTTATATAAATAACGTATAAACGTAAATAATCATGATCAAGAGTCATTAATAAAATTGTTGATCATTTCTTCGATTGTAGAACAAAGTATTTGCATTATTGACGCATTTCGTGCAGACCATGAAAAGAAATATTTAAAACGTGTAAAGATAGAACAAGCTTTGATGCAAATCAAAGATTAAATTACAAAATAAATTGCGATTTAAAATTCGCGAGAAAACGCGACGAATAAATAAATCGACAATAATCGAATATTCAATTGCGAGATACGCATAATTTTTATAATATAATAATCGAATCAATAAACACGCGTGCGATATTATTATTATCACACAAATGTTGACAGACGAAGATATTTTAGCAAACATTTGTGATCCGTATTGTTTATGAACATAAAATTCACTGTCCGATGTATTTGCGATTAATATATACGCGACTTTACGAATTTCACGATTGAGAATAAAATACATATCCTATTTCGCGCATGATTAGCTGAATAAGAAGAAATGAGCTTTATAAGCTTTAAAATATAATTAAAAATCGCGTTGTGACCACGTTTAATAGAAAATAACGCAACGAATGATTTTCATTAATATAGTTATCGATCGTCTTTTAAATTATAGAAGAAAATATTTGCACTACCAGCATTTTGCACGAACTATTAAAAACAATATTCAAAGATGTGGAAAGATAAACAAAGCTTCAATGTATAAGTCAACGATTAAATTATAAGATAAACCGCGATTTAAAATTCACGAGAAAACGCAACGAATAAATAAGCGATAATATGCGGAATATTTGATTGCGATACGTATAAATTTTATAATATAATAATCGAAGCTCTCAATAGACACGTGCGCGATATAATTATTATCACGTAAATATAGAAAATCGAAAATATTTCAACAATCATTTGAGGTCTGTAATGTTTGTGAATATGCAATTCAGCGACCGAATTACTGCGAATTTTTATAAAATATATCGCAATTTAAAATTCGCGATAAAACATGACGATAAATAAATCGATAATATTCAAAATATTTAATTGCAGATACGCGAGTGACATACCGGTAATCCGATAAAAAAAGGAGCGATCTTAAAAATGGAGAACGATTAACATCTTGTTTCTACATCAGATTTCGCAAGATCAATCTGCGAAGAAAAGTTAAGTGATCCATTGAACGTCGGCAACTTCACTGTAGGAGGGAACGAATCCCGGATCTTCCGGACTATTCCCAATAGCAATGATTTCAGTAATAAATCAACGACAATTCCCTCGTCATTATCTTCAATTCACGAAATTGATATTCACGTCAGAAAACATGTTCTTTCATTATTAAGAAATATATTTCTTTATTAAAAATTAAATGGATATAACGATTTTTTGTATAGCAATGTGATTACGAACGATTACATTTATAAATAATAAAATACATGCATTATTGGAATTTGTGTTAAATGTGCGAACACATAATTTGGGGTACCGTCTGCGCGCGCGAGACGAATCGAACCCAATAACAGCAAGATTTAAAAAATTTCAATTCGAATAGTTTTCAAAATAAAATTAATGAAATAATTTTAAATATATAACTAATTCTAGATTAATTATCTAGATTCTTATTCTTGTAACGTTTAAATTAATAATTTTTTTTCTTTTAATCAATATCTTACTGATATAAGGGTACCCATTCGATTCGTCTCTAAATTTTTAAGTATTCGCACATTTTATGTAACATTCATGTATAATTTCGCGTATATATAATATATAATATTAATAAAAATTATAAAAATATTTTGGATACGTTAATTTGTGCATGTATTTTATTATACATATATATAAAATGGTATATATCTAAAAACTAATATTCTAAAATGGCGATGGATGTCCAATACCTGCAAATAGTTTCTTAAAAGAAACTAAAAACTAATATTAATATCCCCAGTACCTAGAAATAATTAATTAATAATTAATAAAATATATTCGTTCGTAATCATTTTTATCAAACAGTTAATAAAAACTATTACAATATGAAATTACTTGAAAAATAAAAATTTATACACAACGCTATATCCATATTTAATCTACTATTAAATCTTTCTGGCATTAGACAATAATAATACCAATCCTAATAATGACAGAACATTTTTAACGAGAAGAAAAAAATAGATGCATTTTCTCTCACATCTAAATATATATTATTTAAATTAATTCGACTTTAAAGAAGCGTATGGCGTTCGTCGTTGAATGACTACCGAAATCATTGCTGTCGGAAATTGCCAGGAAAACCTGGGATTAGTTCCAATCTTACAATAAAATTTCCCAATTTTCAACGGGGCACCGAACTAGACGTCGCGAATGGATCTTACAAAAACCGATAAGAAATAATTCTCCATGATGAAAATCGTTTCGACTCCTCGGCGGTACGAGCCACGCAACTTTCATTAACGTTTACCTAACGAAAAAAACAACGATAAGACTCTTATATTACAACGACAATCTCGTCTAAGAGCGCGAAAAAAACGAGGGAGAAACACGGTATTTTCGCAACCGTAATTTATTAATTTATTTATAAATATTTTCCGATACGAAATTCGTAAATACAAATATAATTGAAAAAACAAATTATTAAATTCATAATAATTAACTCGCGATTTTATAATATCGAAAGTGATCGTTAAATTCTGTGAAGCTAATATTTAATCGTTGACTTATAACATCGAATCTTCACTTATTCGATATTTCTTTATATTTAATTAGCAATATTTAGGAATATTATCTAACGAGAGGGATAAAATTCTTTTGTTAAAACAATAATTTTGTATAAGAACGCGAAAACAACGCGAAAAGAATGCGGAAAAAGCACGGTATTTTCGTAATCATAATTTATTCATTTATTTTACGAATACGAGTATTCAGTTCCGCGCAATATGGAATTCATAAATAGATAAATCTAACGAAAAGTATATCATTAAATTTATAATAATTGACTCGCGATTCTATAACGAAGACGTTCGTCATATTTTATAAAGATTATATTTAATCATTAATTTAGCATCGAATTTTTACATTTCATATAAAAATTTTCCGAATTTATTAATGATTCTTTGATATGAATATATAAATAGTTACTCTTTTATGAATATTTCAAAAATATGTACTATAGAAACAAATATGTTAATTTAACAAATTATATAACCATTTACCTATTATATAACCATTATACGTATACTTTCGACCATTTTTCCTGTAATTTACATAAGAATGCATTGATATAATTTACAATCCTAAATACAATTTTATATAATATAATTATAGTTATAATTGTATTTTATACACAATTATCTCAATAATTAAAAATATCAATATTAAATTATAATTAATATACAATTATAACTATTTACAATTTACAAAACACAATACTACTTACAAATTACAATTTACAAAATAGAATTTATGATGTTATCAATATCAAATAAATGGATTCGTTTTATTCAAATGTTTAATAACATAAATAATTTGATATTGACAGCATTAACATTTGGACTTATATTATAGACTAATATTATATCACATGTATATATCACATGTATATATCACATGTATATATCACATGTATGTGTAAATTATATATTTAATTTTTAATTTTCAAAATAAAGTATAACATGTTAAAATATATCTTGAACATTTACAATTATGCAATTTGTTTAATCTTCTTGAAAATAACTGATAATTTAAATTTTATTTTTAAAATATTTTTAAAAATAAATTCAATTTAATATTTTAAAAACAATTTTAATTTATTACAAAGAATTACACGAAAGTATTTAAAATATACGTATATTATAAAATTTATTAAAAAGTTCTACAAACAAGACTGATTAGCGATGACGAATTACGCGATATTTATTATTATTAATCGACATAATAGAATTTTATTCAAAACGCGATAGATAGATCAAGCTTTGATGTAAGCCAAAATACATTAAAATACAAGATCAATAACGATTTAAAATTCGCGAGAAAACGGATAAATACGATAAAGAATAAATAAATCGATAATATTAGGAATATTCGATTACGATATGCATAATTTTTGTAATATGATAATCGAAACCGCCAACAGACAGCGCGCGACATAATTATTATCAAACAAATGCGAAGATATTTCGAGACATTTGAGATCTATAATATTTGCGGATATAGAATTTATTGTCTGATATATTTGCGAATTTTTAGAAGATATATCGCGATTTCCGAGAAGACGCGACAAATAAATAAATCGACAATATTTGGAATATTTGATTGCGGTATGTATAATTTTTATAATATAATCGGACCCCTAATAGACACGCGCGATATAATTACTATCACACACAAGTGCGAAGACATTTCAACAGACATTTAAGGTCTGTAATATTTGCGAATTTATTTGCGATTAATATAAATGTCTATTTTATATAAATGTCGCGATTGAAAAAATACATGTTGAAAATAAATATTGCATCTCGCGCATGATTAGTTAAATGAAATAAAATGAATCTTAAGACTTTACAATTTTAAATGTAATTAACATATAATTAAAAAATCGCGTTGTTCGCCACGTTTAATAGGGAATAACGGAACGAATGATTTTATCAAAGTCCCTCTCTAATAATTTAACTATCTAACTATATCTCTAACTGTCGATGTATTAGTAGAGTTTAATAAGATTTAAATAATGATTTAAACAATCGCGATTAATCATTAATAAAATTATCATCTTTTTAAATAGTAAAGAAAAATATTTGCACTATTAGCGCAGACTATAAAAGACAATATTCAAACACGTGGAAAGATAGACAAAGCTTCGACGTACAAGTCAACGATTAAATTAAGATAATATTAAGTTATAAGATAAATCGCGATTTAAAATTCCCGAGAAAACGCGACGACTAAATAAATCGAAAATATTCGGAATATCCGATTACGATATGTATATCTTTTTTAATATAATAATCAAAGCGCCCTCAATAGACATTATTATCGCGCGCGATATAATTATTATCACATAAATGCGAAGATATTTCGACAGACAATTTGATGTCTGTAATGTTTACGAATATAGTACTCACTGTCCGAGTCATTTGCGAATCTTTATAAGATAAATCACGATTTGAATTCACGAGAAAACGCGACGAATAAATAAGTCGATAATATGCGGAATATTTGATCACGATACATATAATTTTTATATTTGATCGCGCGATGTATATACTTAATATGTATATACTTTGGACGGTATTCCCGTTTTCGGTACGAGCGAAAATCCCATTTTACTTACGAAAATCAGCTTCGAGCCAACCGGTCGGGAATGCAACGATACAACGAGCAAGGACTAGGCCCAAACCGGAAAGAAGAAGAAACGATTGACGGAAATAGAGGAAAATGAAGTTCACCAGCTCTTTTTCGCGCATAATTATCCTATCTCGTATCGAACCTGGACCCGCTAAGCACGATTTCAGGTGCTCCGCCCGGACATATTATGCCTCCCGCTGTTGCTATATGCTACACCAGGCTAGTAGACGGCAAAAGAAGAGGATACCCACATTTTTTAAATGCTAACATTTAGCAATTTAGAAAATGGGGAGGCAACCCCTTTTACCGAGCGAAAATCGTGCCTAGGGGAATCCACTCGACTCCTCGACAGGGTTAACACACGCAGTGCATGTGGCTGTAGACGAGCAAAGAGAAGGGACCCATTGACGACCATTCTGAGCAATCGATCGAGTCCTAACTAATTCGGGCCGAATCACTTGACGAAGCACGAAGCGCGAGTACGTTGCATAACAACGTGTGCAAACTCGAAACATCCCAGTTAGTTGGCATCGGAAGTAGAGACTCGTGACAATAATGAGATTCGGATTTATACGAAAATGTCCAACGCGGAAGTGCGAAAACGCGATGACGCGAGAAAGCTAAACGCGATGACGCGAGAAAGCTAAACGCGAAAACGCGGTAACGAGACGCCGCTGTCCGCGACACGTTGATGGTACCGACGACGCAATGCGTTCAACGCATTAAATGCGCCACATAAGAACCATTGTGGGTCTTACAATAAAAATTCCCAATTTTCAACAGGGCACCGAACTAGACGTCGCGAATGGATCTCACAAGAACCGATGAGAAATAATTCTCCATGATGAAAATCGTTTCGACTCCCCGGCGGTACGAGCCACGCAACTTTCATTAACGTTTATTTAAGGAAAGGAACAACGACAATCTCGTCTAAGAACGCGAAAAGAACGCGGGAAAAACACCGTGTTTTCGCAACCGTAATTTATTAATTTATTTATGAATATTTTCCGATACGAAATTCGTAAATATAAATATAACTGAAGAAACAAATTATTAAATTCATAATAATTAATTCGCGATTCTTTAATAGCGAAGGTGATCGCGATAAATTTTGTGAAGCTAATATTTAATCGTTGACTTATCACATCGAATCTTCACTCTTATTCGATATTTCTTTATATTTAAATAGCAATATTTAGGAATATTATCTGACGAGAGGGACAGCGATAAAATTCTTTTGTTAAAACGATAATCTTGTATAATTACGCGAAAAGAACGCGGAAAGAGCACGGAATTTCGCAATCATAATTTATTAATTTATTTTACGAATACGAGTATTCAGTTCCGCGTGACATGAAATTCATAAATAGATAAATCTAACGAAAAGCATATCATTAAATTTATAATAATTGAATCGCGATTCTATAACGAAGGCGTTCGTCAAATTTTGTAAAGCTTATATTCGAGCATTAATTTAGTATCGAATTTTTACATTAATATTATATAATCGTTATACGTATACTTTCAATAAATTTTCGTGTAATTTACATAAGAATGTATTAACGTAATTTAAAATCGTAAATACAATTTTATGTAATATCATTATAGTTATAATTGTATTTTATACAAAACTATGTCAATAATTAAAAATATCAATATTAGATTATAATTAATATACAATTATAACTATTTACAATTTACAAAATACAATTTATGATGTTATCAATATCAAATATATGTTCGCTCGATTTATTCAAATGTTTAATAACATAAATAATTTGATATTAATAGCATTAATTTTTGGACTTAATATTATAGGTATATATTAATTTACACATATATATGATATATTTTTAATTTTTAAAATATATCTTGAACATTTATAATTATACAATTTGTTTAATCTTCTTGAAAATAATTTTGATAATTTAAATTTCATTTTTAAAACTTTCTTAAAACTAAATTCAATTTAATTTTTTAAAAATAATTTTAATTTATTACAAAAAATTATACGAAAGTATCCAAAATATATGAATAATATAAAATTTATTAAAAATTTCTACATAGTCCAAACAAGACTAATTAGCAATGATGAATTACGCGATATTTGTTATTAATAATTGACATACAATAATAGAATTTAAGAATAGAAATTAGTTTTATATAAATAACGTTTAAACGTAAATAATCGTGATCAAAAGAGTCATTAATAAAAGGAGGAAAGAGAAGGGAAGAGGATTTAAAACGCGAAAAGATAGAGCAAGCGTCGATTATACATCAATGATTTTTAACGAATAAATAAATTTTGATACGCATAATTTTTGTATAATATGAAAATTGAAAGAAAAGTAAT